>JARYGA010045024.1:0-30906 GCA_030545235.1 Helianthus tuberosus
AACTAATCTCATGCTAAGTGATTTCAAATCATGACGTTAAAGCCCTAAAATATAACTTGGCTTAAGGAATAATTATGGGTCCATCATAAGTCATTCATTGACATTCGTGGAACTTATTCCAAATGGAATATTTAGACATAATTCATTTATCATTTAAAAGACTATCAACTTGTATCTAAATTTTGTCGCATATGGCCCACGGTATTAGAAGAAATCTATTCATATATATACTTAATAAGATTTCTATTAGATATGTCCCTAAAGTTTCTTATGATATTTGGACATTAAAGAAATCAAATAAAGTCTAACGTATATATGATAGGTTCCCACGTCATGTAGCTCATTGAAACTTCTCTTGTAGCATTCTAGAGATATTAAAGATCAGTGGGAGCATTAAGTGTCTTAATAATAACTTGCAAGAGTTGGGGGAGTGAAAATTTTACGTTACCTCAGTTTGCACCTCTTGTACAAGACACCGCTCCATCACGACACTGTTCCATCAAAACTTATCTCCTTAAATCTAATGCTACTCTTATAAAAGTTTCATTGTTGCTTAATTGTGGGCACACTTAGATTTCTTACCTGAACTAACATAATCCTCAACAAGAGAAATCACAACGACTAACGTCATTAATTTGTTTTCTCTATTAGAATTTGTTGGTCGTTAAATATTGACCCTAAGCATGCTGAGTTCCTAAAGATTCCTAAGGTCAGTGGGAGCAGTCAAAGTTCTTATTATGATTTGCAAGGAATACAAGAGGCGGGGGGAAGAGTATCATTAAATTTCACTCCAAATTTAACTCCGATTACACCTCTTGTACACCATACTGCACCAACTCTTATAAACTTAGAATGAAAATGATAGCAACCTAACCAAGAGCTAATCCATAAAACTGAAACTTCTAATAAACCCAATAATCAACTTAGGAGGTCATCTAGGTTTAAAAGCCTACTAATTTTGATGATTACATAACCTCCCTAACTGAAGTTGAAATGGATTTTGGAAATGTTTACTGATCCTATCTCTTCAAATTAAGCCATTAGTGTCAATCAATATTCTTAATGGAATAAAACAGTTTTCTAGTAAAACTGATTTTATGTGTTCGTATAACGTTTGGGATTTGATTGAATTACCTAAGAGTGTTCATAACTAAACCAAATCCTAACATAAGCGTTAAGACACGAAGAAGCATGTTTGATTGTCAAAGGTTATACTCTGGAAGAGATAAATTATGAAAGAGTCTTTCTTACAAAAGATTTATTTGAGGATCATCACTGTTCTAGTAGTTTATAATCGTTTAAAGCTACATTAGATGAACATTAAAACAATTTTCCTTAACAAATGGCTGACATATTTACATGTTCATAAAACAACCTGAAAGTTCTAAACTGAAGGTTAAAGAACACTTTATTTGTAAGCCAATAAAATCCATGTATGGGTTAATGCAAACATTATAATGTGATGAAATCTTAACGTAATTATTTTCATCAACAACCAAGTGGATTAATGTACCTACCTCAAAATGAGTGGGAGCAACTAAATTAAACTTGTCTATATAGATGATATTCTTTTGACAAGTATATGTTACAAAAGTCAAAGCATTGTTAACACAAACTTTGATATAATAGATCTCAGAGATGTCTTTTATGTAATAGATATCATAACGTACTGAGATAGACCCAATGGGATATTAGTTATGTTCCATAAGTTTAACCTTAAATGGGTCCTTACATATGTAACTAAATACTGCTCTCCTTTAGAGGATAATAGGATGAATGAGATT
This sequence comes from Helianthus tuberosus, assembly GCA_030545235.1. NCBI lineage: Eukaryota > Viridiplantae > Streptophyta > Magnoliopsida > Asterales > Asteraceae > Helianthus > Helianthus tuberosus. The sequence continues at coordinate 1,785 of JARYGA010045024.1, forward strand.
ATTCCTTTACGCTTCATTAATTGGAAGCCTTATGTAAGTTTAAGTCTATACTCGTTTAGATATTACTCACATTGCAACACACTAGATTTGTCTAGATTAATGTGAAGCATCTAATGGAGTATTACAATATCTTTAAAGAAACGAGAGGCTATAATTTGAAGAAGAAGTGAGAATTAAAACCGGTTTATTACTATAACTTTGTGATATTCAAATATGATAAAATGTAATTTCGGGTATATCCTTATGTCAGCAGACAAAACATATCTCATGGAGGAGTCATAATGCACTGATAATAACAACCTAAGTTATAACGACATAATATAGTCACCAAATGTTGTTGGAAATTTATCAGTGGACTCATAAGCTTATTAACTCCATATAATTAATGTTTTGAAGACTTAGTGTGATAAAGTCAGCTACCATGACTCCTTGAACAGTAACAGTTCAAGAGGTGCTGCATTAAATTTCGATACGCAGTTAATTATTCGTTTATGAACGAATTAAGGAAACTAAGTTTTGTATCGAATATATTCATGATATGCTTAAGGATCCTATAACGGAAGGGCTATTACCCATAAGTCTTATTAAGAGAGCTCATAGACGGGTATTAATTAATGGCCATGCGCAATTGCATATCGTACTATGAATGACTAAGTATTAGTTAATTTTCCTCATCAGTTTGGTTTTGTATGTCTCTAAGAATATGTCAAGCCAGCATAATGGTATATAAGACAAATAAAGTTACAAATCAAACAAAGGGCTTACGCGTATTTTGATCATGACGATTAGGTTTTAAATTAAGGCTATAGTATGATTAATGGGGGTCCTGAGTCGCATAATGATTCAACGGCTGTATTTCTCTGCTATAGTACTTGTTTAAGGCTAAAATGAGTGTTAACTCCTGATCAGGCTTACCTAATACTCATAGTAAATGATTACTCGGCTAAGTGGGAGAATGTAAGATTAAATATATTACGTATTAATATTTAATCTAGTAGCCATTATAATCATTTACATTATATAGATCAAAATATATAACAATCCTATTAAATAATTAGTTGGTAATTGTTGATGGACCATATTACCCTTATTGACTAATTAGGGTTTCCTCCTAGGTGCTATATATAAGGAGAATTATGTGGAGGTTAGAGGGTTACTCAGTTACACAATTTGACACACCCCATAAGCATAACATCACATCGACCTCCATCTCCATACCGATTCCCTTATCGGTTTTTCTTAGCCACCGTCATCAGTCAGCACCCTAAGGAGAAACCAGACCAAGATGACAATCATGTCAAACCTTAATGGCTGCGTCTCCATGCTGGATTCTCTGCTAGCATGTGCTGATGCAATCAAAGGTATGTTTTCATGTTTTCCATTATGTTCAAACAGAACTGAACCAACAATATATATATATATATATATCTCCAACACATGCAAACTTTCATCTACAGAATCTTGATCTCTTTGCTTCTGGTTTTTAAGGTATCTATTCGGGTCCTCGTGCGAATCCCAACAATACTAACTGCTCTGACTGTTGTATCCTAGGAAACAAAACGAGTTCTCTTGGGAAATTGGGAATTATTTTCAAAGGCTATGTGTGAAACACAACCCTCAGCCAAATTACCCTCTTTCTGTTCATCTAAATTCTTGTATTTTCTTTTATTTCGGTTGTATCAGTAGCATAATTTACTACCTTATTTCCTTTCTTGTATTGTAATTCTTAATAAAATTGTTTTCATTTATATTTTATACGTGAACGGTTCCCACAAACTTCCCTCTCTTTATTACCAAACATTGAAACGTTGTAAAGATATAGGAGGTCCCAACCGTAAATGCAAAGGTTTGTCACAAAGCACCAGATTTCCAAAGCCACCATAGATAAGTAAATTCACTAGCATTTTCAAACGGCATATGATAATTTGTAATAAAGTGGTTAATTACTACATTTTTAGCCTAGACACTAATCACGTAAACTTTGGGTTGTGACTTTGATGACCATATAGACAATGTATTTATTTGAACAACAAATTTCATTACTTCTGTCGTCTGTTGGATTTGAATCCAATACCTCATCCTCCCAAGATGTTTAAAGGCATTGCCTTTACCAATGGACCACCACTCCATATAGACAATGTATTGATTTAAAACTCCAAATGATCCATAAATTGGATGTGTACTTTTACATATGTCTCCTTGTACCAGTTGCACAAAATTAACAAATGTAGTACATACTTTATAGGGTTAGGTTTATTAGTGAACAATCCTATTGATTGTGAACACTAGTGAACTAATATTAGTCCGTGATTACCAATACACAAGTGTAAATCAATGGGCATGATTTGATGATGAAAAATATTGAAAATACACTAGTGTATTTTATGATTTGATGATGTAAATCAACGGTCAGGATTTGTTCACTTAGTTCACAAATAAACTAGTGTTCACTCTAGAACCCCACCCATACTTTATATAGCACCAAAAATGGATCTTTCATGTATAATCCTGTATAATCTCTAATGTTGTCAGTTCCGGTATTGAATTAATAACTTCTTTTGAGATCAACTTAACACATGCGAATTTCTACTGAGGAATCTCATGGTTCTTAAAAAGATTTCCACATGACTTACAATTACTTGATCTCATTCTAACCAATAGTGTTAAACAAGAAAGAGGAATCTCATGGTTCTTAGGCCAGTGGGTGTGGCTCCCCCCCCCCCCCCCCCCGGCACCTCATGAAGTTTAGTGTCCTTTGGCGCCCTAAACCACCGCGACTCTGTTAAAGGGGGCGCTATCCTTGGCTTCCACCAAAGGAATAGCGCGCGCAAGAGGAAGATATCAAGTCCACTGCTTATGTATCGCCTACATGACGCTTACGTGACGTAATAAAGCCCATAGGGCTTTAAACCCCACCCTCTTGCCTTAAAAAGATTTCCACATGACCTACAATTATATGTGATTCATCTACACTAATATTTATAATTTATATAATGCAAACCATGAAAACATGCCTTAGAAAATTATGCATCATCATGAGTTCTACTCTTTATTCTCTTGAAGGTACGGTACTATATAAGCGTTAAAGTAACGAAATAAAAACTTAAGCATTATTAGAATCGTTAGACACAGTGGCGTATCCATGAATTATTTTCTGGAAGTACAAATGAAGGGTTTAATCAAACTTTCAATGGGTGCAGTCGAGATTTTTACCTATAAAATACTGAAAAAAAATTAAATTTTAAGGAGGGCGCCTGCCCATTGTCGAAGCTTGACCCCCCATTTTTTTTTCCGAAACAGGAGGGGGGGCGAAAATGTATATACCTAAAAAATTATATACGAAGTTACTGTTCATAATACTACGCATCGAAAAGTTCGGTGACTGGCGCCCCCTCCTGCCCCAAGCAAGCTGCGCCCCTACGCTTGCCCACCCAAGGCATTTGGTTAGGCATGCCCTTATAACTTTTCCCTTGTATAAAAGTTTTAGTATCTATGTACGCGACGAGTCATAATTATACTTAGTTATTTACTCGTATTGAATTCAAAATAAAAATAATAAATTATGCAAGGTTCAAATATAACAACTTATACAACATTGAATATTGTATGGATGAAAATATAATTAACAGATAAACAACTTATACATCATTTAATATTGTTTGGATGAAATAAAATAGATAGCGTAATATTATCAAACTAATAATTAAAAATGTAAATGAATATAACAAGACGTACAAGTTCGAAAGTACATACTAAGGTGCTGTTTGTTTTTTCTGCACGAAAACCTCTTCTGCAGCAGGCCACATCTGCAGGAGAAGAGGTGGACCAAATGTCTTCAGTCTGCAAGGAGAAGAGGGTTTGTTTTTTTTTTTTATATATAAAACCTCTTCACCATAAACACACACACAACACACTGATCTCTCTCTACTCTCTCTCTACAATCTGCACCACCGCCATCTTCACCACCGCCACCACTTCACCACCGTCATCATCACCACCGCCATCATCACCACCACTTCACCACCGTCATCTTCACCACCGTCATCATCACCACCACTTCACCACCGCCATCATCATCACCGCCATCGATTTAGGGTTTCGGAGGTGGAGGTCGATTTGGGGGTTTTGTTTCTGATCGATTTGGGGTGTTTTGTTTGCCATCGATTAGGGTTTCGGAGGTGGAGGTCGATTTGGGGGGGTTTGTTTCCGATCGATTTGGGGGTTTTGTGGTGATGATGATGATGATGATGATGGTGGAGGTGGAGGTCGATTCGGAGGTGGAGGTCGATTCGGAGGGGTGGTGATGATGATGATGGTGGCGGAGCAGGGGCGGTGGTGGCGGAGCCGGGGTGGAGGTGGAGGTGGTGCCAAGAAGAGGTAAACCTCTGCTTGGAGAAGCTTACCTCTCATCTCTTCCCCAAGAAGAGGTTGGGGAGAGGTAAAAAGCACTTCTCGAAAAAAACAAACAAACACTCTTCTGAGGCTAAACCTCTTCCCGCGTCTGCACGGTGCAGACAGAAGAGGCCAGGAAGCTCTTCTTCCAAAAAACAAACACCACCTAAGACTTTATTAACCATCAATGACTTTCATCACTTATTTAGAACCAATCAGGATCCACATGTCTATAATATAATATAATATAATATAATATAATATAATATAATATAATATAATATAATATAATATAATATAATATAATATAATATAATATAATATAATATAATATAATATAATATAATATAATATAATATAATATCTATGAACATTTCAAATTTCAAATTACAAATAAACAAATATAAATTTTGAGTTTGTTTTAATCATCATCATCATACTCGGTAAATCCCATCAATAACAAGGCTAAGATAGGGTCTGAGGAAGGTAAGATGTAGACAACCTTACCTCTACCACGTAGGAATAGACAGGCTGCTTCCAGTAAGACCCCCGGCTCGATAGTAGTTTTGCATCAAGCCTTGGACATAAGGTACATAACACTCAGCAATTGGGACAAAGGCCGATTAGTGCATGTACCCCCTAGTCTTTCACCTATCAACGCCACCACATAATGCATGATTAACCATCCGCTGTTTTTTACGTTATTTTCACGAAATTAGTAAAATAACGTTAAAATTAGTGCACTTTCACTTTTGCTCCCCCGATGACCCACACACATATACATTATATGCGCATACCGTAGGCATCAAACATTATGAAAAAATAGACCATACGTGAGTTAGCAAACCAGGCATTACTAGAAAACTTGACATTTGTGATTGTATTTTCGTTACAAGTTACTGTTTGCGACCAAAAACATGGTGACAACTTGCATTGGCCGGTCGTTAATATGGCAATAATTATGATATCTGTTAGAAAAATTTTCAACACGTTTTGATATAAAGGTGTTATACCTTATGTGCTTTGAAGGTTTTTAAAAAAGAAATTGAATTTTTTACTTTTACCCTAAGAATATTTGATTCTATAAAATGATATATGTATATAATCATTAAAATATTGCAAATTAAACTATAACTTATAAATGCATTATTAGTATTAGTATTTTAAAATATGCCTTTACTTTTTCTTCCTATAAATAAGTATTTACATCAACATTGCTCTAAATTCAACAAACGATAAATTATGCAAGGTTCAATATTATATGCATGGGTATGCCTTTACTTTTCATTCCTATAAATAAGTATTTACATCAATATCTTCTCACACTTCTCACAAAAAATATTTTTTTAAGATCCTAAAATTGCATGCACAAGTAATATATCATTTGAAATTGTTACGATAATCTAATAGATGCATATATTATTATTAAATTAAATTAAACTAATATATAAAACGTAAATGAATATAGGAAGACAAGTTCAACACTATACACAAAACTTGATAATTAGTCACATATCACATATCATGCACTTTGAATTCAAAACACATAACTTTATCTTCATTGTTGAAGTGGCTTTTGTGAATGTTGGATGAATGAATAGTGGATGATTCCAAATCTTCACTGTTACAAGTCTTTTTCTTCTTTTGAAACATCTTAACTAAGTCTTTTTCTTCTTTTGAAACATCTTAACTGGCTGTTTTGACTTTCGTATGATTCATTTTGTTTTTTTGTTTTTAAAGTAGTTTTTTTGTCGCCGTTTGGAAGCACAAATAACATGAGTTTTTTGTTTGAAGTTTATCTTTATCTTCAACTCACTCATTTGTGTCATCCATCTCTTCATGCCATTATAATATTCATTAAGAACAAAGCACAGAAAATGACATAAGTCTGACATCAGCCTCTTTTTCTTGAAGATTTGTCCATCTCATGCAACAAAATGTTAGTGAGTTACATCCTTCAGCTAACAATCCATTTGGCGAAACTTCGCGTAGAACAATATTGAATATCCAAGGAACGATGTTTGATTTTTTAATTTTTTTGCGTTTTACCGAGAAAAAGAACGCCACCAAATATGTCGCAACCCCCGATCCCTGATTTCCCGGGAACGGGCAGCCGCGAGCCAGTTTCGGTGGTATCTCGTATTGTCTAATTTGGCAAAGGAAATTTTCATCAGGACCGTAATTAGGAAATATTGGATCAGAGTAAAATACCACATTTTCATAATATTAAACAAATGGGTTAAAACCCAAGTTCGTAGTACACACGTTTTCATAGGAATAAATCATATTTTATTTAATAAAAAACATCTATTTTATTTTAGGTAACTTTATTGCCACTTTTTTAAGCCTTCAGTGCTGTCAAGCTGGCATCTATTTGGCTTTCACAGTTTGTTACCTGAAACACGTTTTAAAAACATTTGTCAGTGGGAAATACTGGTGAGTGAATCTCAGTTTAATCAAGTTTAAATAAAATCCCATTGTACAGTATTGAGGGCGATCCCGCAATTATATTTGTTTCCAAGACATCACAATTAACATCCATGGTACTGTCGAACCCGACTTGTGGACATGTTACTCCTTGACCAGGTGGTAACAAATTTTCTATACAAAACCCCAACATACTCATGATAATTGTATTCTTACAAATACTCAATCACTGTTATATATATAATTAATTAAATGAGGTTTTGTAAAAACAGTTAACAAAAAAGCGGATCAACTCACATTGCTGTCTTAGATTTTCCGTAAGGGTTTCCTGGTGATAATCTATAATTTACACAAATGCACACACGTTAGTATAATAACCCATTTTAACATTAGTAATACCCTCCCCGAGACGGCATTCCAACGACCACGTCGGGCAGAACCACGACAGCCGTTACGGAACCCTAGATCAATCGGGCAACGTATCTAATACGTATCCAGGGGTTATAATACTTACAACGGAGCAGAACTTTGCTATTTAGGGGGGGTATAATACCCGCGTATTATCTCTACTATTCAGAAATTAAGTAAGAAAGAAAGATTTGAGCGATCGGAACTGAAAGCCGATGCCCTTCTTATATAGGGCCTGACTTTCACTTTTACGCGGCCCGCGTAAGTGATAACAACGGGCTACGCGGCCCGCGTCAAACCCAGGTCAACGAGTAGCTCGTCCGGATCAGCGACTAGGCTTGCCACGATGATGACACGTATTGGCATGGGGTGTTGTCGCGTTCTTGATCTCTCGCAGCCCGCGTTAACTAACGGGGGTCTTACGCGGCCCGCCTAAACTTAAAAATCAAAGAAATCAGGTTTTAACCTTTAAACCGCCCGCGTAAGGGTTGGGGTGGGGTCTACGCGGCCCGCCCGACTTAATAATCAGATTATTAATTATTTTTATTAATATTTAGGGTATTCAGGGCCCGTTTTCACGTATAGGGTGTATTTTTGGACATATTGGGATATTTTAAAATATATTAGAGTGTCGGAAAAATAATCGTGGGTGTCGGTTTTATTGAGGGTTGTTATATCCTCCCCACCTTGTTTTAGAGCTCGTCCTCGAGATCTACTGGAACAAGTGTGGATATTTCCTTTTCATTTCAGATTCAAGCTCCCATGTGTACTCAGGTCCTCTTTTGGAGTCCCACTTCACTTTGACCATAATTAATCTCTTATGTTTTAGATTCTTAAGTTTTTTGTCTTCGATCTGTAGAGGCCTTTCTACAAACTTGAGTTGTTCATTTACCTCTATATCCTTAAGAGGTACTATTAGCTATTCATTAGCTAAGCATTTCTTGAGATTAGATACATGAAACACATCTTGTATTCCTGCCATTTCCTCTGGCAGTTGTAGCTGATAGGCTACAGGTCCTATTCTTCTAATAATATCAAAAGGTCCAATATACCTGGGACTTAGCTTTCCTCGTTTGATGAATCTTACCACTCCTTTCCAAGGAGAGACTTTTAACAATACTTTATCTCCTACTTGAAATTCCAATGGTTTGCGTCGGTTATTGGCATAGTTTTTTTGTCGATCACGTGCTGCCTTTAGTCGTTCCTTGACTTGAATAATCTTGTCGGTTGTTTCTTGTACTATCTCAGGTCCAGATAGTTGCTTTTCCCCAATTTCTGCCCAACAGACTGGGGTTCGGCACTTTCGTCCATAAAGTGCTTCGAATGGTGCAACATTGATACTTGTGTGATAACTATTATTATAAGAAAATTCTATTAAAGGTAAGTGATCGTCCCAATTACATCCGAAATCAATTACACAAGCTCTAAGCATGTCCTCCATTGTCTGAATTGTCCTTTCGCTTTGTCCGTCTGTTTGAGGATGGTAAGCTGTGCTCAAATTCAATTTGGTTCCCATGGCTTTTTGGAAACTTGACCAAAAATGAGAGGTAAAGCGGTTATTTCTATCAGAAACAATTGATAAAGGAATTCCATGTAATGAAACAATTTCATTTACATATAATTTAGCTAGCTGTTCCATACTTAAAGTTTCCTTCATTGGTAGGAAATGAGCTGACTTGGTTAGCCTATCTACAATCACCCAGATTGTATCATTACCTTTCCTCGTTTTGGGTAATTTAGTAACAAAATCCATTGTTATTAATTCCCATTTCCACACTGGCATTTCTAATTGCTGTAACAAACTTGAGGGTTTCTGGTGTTCAGCTTTAACTTGTGAACAAGTTAAACATTTAGAAACATAGGCTGCTATGTCCTTCTTCATTCCTATCCACCATAAATTTTTCCTTAAATCCTGGTACATTTTATAATTTCCTGGGTGCATCGTATATTTGGACTTATGGGCTTCTTTTAATATACGATGGCGTAGGTTTCCTAATTTAGGTATCCACATTCTCTTCTTATGGAATCTCCAAATTCCATCTTTTCCTTGTTCTAATTCCTTAATCATACCTTTTAGTTTTTCAGTATCATCCTTGATTATTGATTCTTGTGCTTTTCTGATTTGATCATTTAAATCTACTTGTAGATTTAATTTAAGAGAACGTACCCTTTTTGGCTTTTCATGATACTTTCGACTTAAAGCATATGCCACTACATTTGCCTTCCCTTCATGATACTGGATATCACAATCATAATCACTAAGCATCTCCATCCATCGTCGTTGTTTCATATTTAACTCCTTCTGTCCGAAAACATACCTTAAACTCTTATGATCAGTGAATATGGTAAACTTACTACCATAAAGGTAATGTCTCCAAATCTTAAGGGCAAAAATTATAGCTCCTAGTTCTAGATCACGAGTTAAATAATTCTCTTCATGATTCTTAAGTTGTCTAGATGCGTAAGCTATAACCTTTTGGCGTTGCATTAATACACATCCATAACCTAACTTAGAAGCGTCACAATAGATTACAAAGTCTTCAGTTCCTTCTGGTAATGCTAATATGGGTGTATTAGTTAATCTTTGCTTAAGAATTCTAAATGCTTCTTCTTGTTTTGATCCCCATTCAAACTTAATGGATTTACAGGTTAACTTAGTTAAATGAATGGCTATTCTAGAAAAATCTCGAATAAATCTTCTATAATAACCGGCCAATCCTAAGAAACTTCTAACCTCGGTTGGTGATTCAGGGGTTTTCCATTTATTAATTGCCTCAATTTTTGTTGGATCCACATGAATTCCTTCATGATTCACTAAATGTCCAAGAAACTGTACTTGCTCTAACCAAAACTCACATTTTGAAAATTTAGCATAAAGCTTTTCCTTTCTTAATAGACCTAAAAGTGCATGCAAATGCTTTGCATGATCCTCTTTACCCTTAGAGTAAATTAGAATATCTTCTATAAAGACAATTATGAATTTATCCAAATATGGCTTACATATTCGGTTCATCATGTCCATAAATGCAGCTGGGGCATTGGTTAAACCAAATGGCATGACAGTAAATTCATAATGACCATACCTTGTTCTGAAGGCAGTCTTAGGAATGTCCTCTTCCTGTACCTTTAATTGATGATATCCTGACCTTAAATCGATTTTAGATAAAAATCGAGCTCCTTGCAGTTGATCGAACAGATCATCGATTCTCGGTAATGGGTACCGATTCTTAATCGTGACTTTGTTCAATTCTCGGTAATCAATGCACATACACATTGATCCGTCCTTCTTTTTGACAAATAAGATCGGCGCTCCCCATGGTGACGAACTTGGTTGTATAAATCCTTTTTCCAGTAATTCATCTAATTGTTTCTTCAATTCCTGCATTTCAGCGGGTGCCAACCGGTAAGGTGCTTTGACAATTGGTGCTGTTCCAGGCAGTAGGTGAATTCTGAATTCAACTTCTCTGTCTGGTGGTAGTCCTGGTAATTCTTCTGGAAATACATCTGAAAACTAAGACACTACTGGAATGTCTTTTAGTTCTTTTCCTTTAGTGTTAGTGATTATGGAAATCAAATACACTATAGAACATTTTCTTATATAACTTGCAGTTTTCATCACAGAGATGAATTTTGTGGATCTAGAGGGCTTATCTCCTTTAATTGTGATCTTTTCACCTTTTGGTGAATTTACTTGGATTGACTTTTGATCACATAATATACTGGCTTTATTGGCTATTAACCAATCCATTCCTAATACAACATCAAATCCCGTCAGATTCATGGGATAAAGGTTTGCCATAAACTTTTGATTTAAAATTTCTATTCTTGCTCCCTGCAAGATTTCAGAAATCCTAACAGTTTCTCCATTAGTTGTCTCTACTAGACATTCTTGTGGTAGTTTAGTTAATGACTGATTTAGAAGTTTGCAAAACGAAGTATTAATAAAACTTTGGTTCGCACCAGAGTCAAATAATACTTTAGCAAATACATCATTAACTAAAAACGTACCAGCTATCACGTCTGGAATCATCTTGGCTTCATCTGCAGTCAGAACGAATGCTCTAGCATTTTTAGTGTTCCTGTTGTTCACAGCTGGAGCCAATTTCGGACAGTTTGTCTTAATGTGACCTTTTTCTCCACAATTGTAGCATAATCCATTACTGGATTTTCTCCTGCAATCTTCTTCCTTGTGTCCTGGCATCTTGCAGAAATTGTAAAGAGTAGAGCATTTTCCCGAATGCTTTTTCTTGCAGACCTTGCAGAATGGTGCAGAGGTAGAACCCATATTCCTACGATTGTAATTCCCAGAACGGAATTCTTGAGTAAGCCTTTGGGTTAGGTTTCTCCTCTGTTCTTCTTCTCTGGTACGGATTAATTCATCTGTCAAGGTATTCGCTAGTTCTACAGCTTCTTCTATAGTTTGAGGTCTAGCTGCCTTGACTACATGTCTAATCTCTCCGATTAATCCCCAGATGTAACGGGAGATTAATACTGGTTCAGGTGATGCAAGGGTTGGTACTATTCTAGCATATTCAAAGAATGTGGTAGTATAACCCTTACTATCTACCCCGGTCATTCTTAAGTTTAGGAACTTATTTGCTATCTGTTCCTTTTCATTGGGAGGGCAGAATTTCCTTTCTACCATATTCTTAAATTCCTCCCATTCCATGTTGTAAACCCTATCACTTCCTCTTGATTGGAGGATAGTGTTCCACCATTCTAAGGCTGAGTTCTTAAACAGATTAGAAGCAAACATTATTTTGTCTTCTTCAGCACACTTTCTTATTTTTAAAACAGCCTCAGTCTTTTCTATCCAGTGTAGAGCTGCAATGGGTCCTTCATTGCCCGAGAATTCTATTGGTTTGCAGGACCAGAATTCCTTGTAAGAACAACCATATGGCATGGTTCTTCTTCTTTTGGGAATGGGCACCTGAAGTACGGGTCCATTGTTCACGTTGTGTTCTGGTTCAATTGGTCGCTTACTGCTATGTTTACTTTTATTTTTCGCTTCTTGAATCGTTTGAATAATAAATGGCATTGCATCTATAATTCCTTGTGCCACTATGTGTTGAATGGCACTATTATCCATTTGGTTTCCATTGTTATTGATGCTCGGATTCTCATTAACCACGTTAATGTTACTCTGGTTATCGTTATTCAGATTTCCTTGATTTCCTTCGTCGGCCATCTGAATTTTAAACATTTACCCCGTATTAATATCACAAAATAATATTAATATAGTCAATCACATGACACACATTTTTGCCAAAAGCGTCAATCATTGCGACTTTACTCTATTCATCTATTATGTATCTATTACACACTAGTACTGAAATAAAAATTACAATACCAACTGAAATAGAATTACACTAATAGTAATAGGCATCCATACATACATATTTTATTTTATTATTTTATTATTTTTATTACTACTACTACCGTTTCACCATCACATTCACGGATATGGATTCATCCAGAAATCCATATTGCGCTCGTCGTATTTCCATACGAGTCGCTCTCCCACCTGTCTCATCCGTTCACTACTCTCTAGAATTTCCTCACCAAAAGTCCTAAGTTCTTGTACGTTTTCTGCACTCATTGGGGGTGCAGGTTCTAGGACTGGGTTCGGAATCTGGGGTGCGGGTTCCTGGTGTGGGGGTGTAGGTGCCTGGAATCGGTAAGGATCTTCTAAGATTTCCCTAATGTATTCATCGTGGAAATAGGGATCTAAAGGGTCCAAACCTAGGTAGGCTCCTACGTTCTGCATGGGTATGTCTTCATGTATCGGGTAACGTTGCACATAGTCCCTAACATCATCCCACCAGGGATCGTAATTTGGGTCTAGGGGGTTTGGTGCTGGTACCCTAGGGATTTCTTCCGGATTGAAGTCATGCATCTCTACTTGGTTTTCAGGGTTTTCTATCTCCATGGGTTGGCCAGGGATTGGCAGTTGTGGTTGGGGTGCTATTATTTGCTCCAGATTAGGGTCAGCTGCAGTGGTTGATAGGATGTGGATGTTGGCTATACCCCTATTTATCATATCCTGGGCATAGGCATCTGTCTCTCTCTGCGGCTAGTACCCTCTGATCTTTTAACTTTTTCATACGCTTCCTATGCTCTTGTGTCCCTCTACTGAACCATCCCCTCGTTTTCTGAGGAAATAGCTCTTCTGACTAAGCCTTAAGCACAAAGATTCCTTCTTCCGTATCAGCAGAGTACCCTGAGAGGGCAGGCTGAGAAGAGGAGGTGCCTTCGCTTCTAGGCGAACCAGATAATTGATGATACGCGTCAGATGGTCCTTGGTCGCTCATACTGTAAACTAACAGATAGTCAAATAACACATAACAATAAATACAGTTATGCACGTATTTCCGTAATTTATTTCCTAACACTTTAAATTTTGATGTCAGCAGAACACCTCTGTGGCTGAATTAGTGGCTTAGCTCTGATACCACCTTCTGTCGCAACCCCCGATCCCTGATTTCCTGGGAACAGGCGACAGCGAGCCAGTTTCGGTGGTATCTCGTATTGTCTAATTTGGCAGCGGAAATTTTCGTCAGGACCGTAGTTAGGAAATATTGGATCAGAGTAAAATACCACATTTTCATAATATTAAACAAATGGGTTAAAACCTAAGTTCGTAGTACACACGTTTTCATAGGAATAAATCCTATTTTATTTAATAAAAACATCTACTTTATTTTAGGTAACTTTATTGCCACTTTCCAAGCCTTCAGTGCTGTCCAGCTGGCTTCTATTTGACTTTCATAGTTTGTTACCTGAAACGCGTTTTAAAAACATTTGCCAGTGGGAAATACTGGTGAGTGAATCCCAGTTTAATCAGGTATAAATAAAATCCCACCATTGTACAGTATTGAGGGCGATCCCGCAATTATATTTGTTTCCAAGACATCACAATTAACATCCATGGTATTGTCGAACCCGACTTGTGGACATGTTACTCCTTGACCAGGGGGTAACAAATTTTGTATACAAAACCCCAACATACTCATGATAATTTTATTCTTACAAATACTCAATCATTGTTATATATATAATTAATTAAATGAGGTTTTGTAAAAACAGTTAACAAAAAGCGGATCAACTCACATTGCTATCTTAGATTTTCCGTAAGGGTTTCCTGGTGATAATCTATAATTTACACAAATGCACACGCGTTAGTATAATAACCCATTTTAACATTAGTAATACCCTCCCCGAGACGGCATTCCAACGACTACGCCGGGCAGAGCCACGACAGCCGTTACGGAACCCTAGATCAATCGGGCAGCGTATCTAATACGTATCCACGGGTTATAATACTTACAACGGAGCAGACCTTTGCTATTTAGGGGGGTATAGTACACGCGTATTATCTCTACTATTCAGAAATTAAGTAAGAAAGAAAGATTTGAGCGATCAGAACTGAAAGCCGATGCCCTTCTTATATAGGGCCTGACTTTCACTTTTACGCGACCCGCGTAAATGATAACAACGGTCTACGCGGCCCGCGTCAAACCCAGGTCAACGCGTAGCTCGTCCGGATCAACGACTAGGCTTGCCACGATGATGACACGTGTCGGCCTGGGGTGTTACTACGTTCTTGATCTCTCGCGGCCCGCGTTAACTAACGGGGGTCTTACGCTGCCCGCCTAAACTTAAAAATCAAAGAAATCAGGTTTTAACTTTTAAACCGCCCGCGTAAGGGTTGGGGTGGGGTCTACGCGGCCCGCCCAACTTAATAATCAGATTATTAATTATTTTTATTAATATTTAGGGTATTCAGGGCCTGTTTTCACGTATGGGGTGTATTTTTGGACATATTGGGATATTTTAAAATATATTAGGGTGTCGGAAAAATAATCGAGGGTGTCGGTTTTATTGAGGGTTGTTATAAAATAAAAGTACCTTAAACCTCTAATTTTGGTCATGCTAAACTCAATAATGTTTTGCTGTATGAGATGGACAACATTGTTAATCCTCAGTTAAGAAAGATGTCTAACAATGTTGTCCACCCTATATAGCTAAACTTTATTGAGAACAAAACAGAATCTCCAAGAAATGATGTTTTTTTTTTGCAATTTTTTGGTTTATGTATGTTTTGGCGTTTATAAATTGGATGGAAATTGAGGATAAAGTCAATAAGATTTTACTCAATGAGATGGACAATATCCTCACTTAATGATTTTTGTCCATCACATTGGCGTTTCTAAGATGAATGATATATATTAAATATGGCGTTTTGGGTTTGGTGTGTTTAATGGAACGTCTGAGATGTATATATAGGATGTTTTTGGCGGTTGTTTAAGGCGGGATTTTATTATAATAAATGTAGTAATTAAGTCCCGTCGTTTCAGTTACCGTTTCTTCAGCTTTATCGTTTAAAAACAAAGTTTGGCGTTTTATATCTAATGGCATTTAGATTAGGATGATGTGTGCTATGTGGGTTAAGGCGGGATTTTAATGGCGTTTTATTCATGAGTTTGGCGTTTTGTGTAGAGAAGTCAAAATACTTTTTTACCCCTAATGAAGCGCGCCACACTAATAAAAGTGATGTTATTTACGAAACCGCCACCGTGTCATCTAGTCCATAGATTGTTTTGATTTGACGATCCATAACCGTTCTCTCCGTTCTCACACTTTTCACCGTTTTCTCTAAATCCTAACCCTATATATATATATATATAGGGAGAAGATCATGCGAGAACCACCTCTTATTGCGAGAACCGCGAGAACCAATGTGAACACAACCAAAAATGCCTAAAAATAGCTAAAAATCACACAAAATATTTTTTTAATATTTTTTTATATAAAAATCGCTACTTTTCGAAACAAAAAAAAATTAAAATATTTAAAAAAAAAAAAAAAAAATTTTGCCCCTAAAAGTAGTGATTTGAGCATAAAAAATATTAAAATTTTTTTTTTAGATTTTTTAGATTTTTTTTAGATTTTTTTAGGTTTTTTGGGGGTTTAGTTTTTAGCAGTTTAGCTTGCGGGGGTGTGGGGGGGGGGGGTTTAGGTTTTTGGGGGGTGGGGGAGGGGGGTTTTGGTTTTTTTTTTGGGGGGGGGGGTAAGGTTTTTTGGTGGTTTTAGTTTTTAGCATTTAGCTTGAGGGGGGGTTAGGTTTTTTTTTGGGGGGGGTGGGGGTTAGGTTTTTTTAGCTATTTTAGGTTGTGTTCACATTGGTTCTCGCAGTTCTCGCAATAAGGGTGGTTCTCGCATGAACTCCTCCCTATATATATATAATTTTAAAATTTTCCGGGCCCTATATTAATTTGGGCCGTGATTGTAGGCACCTCTTGCACCCTCTGATAGACGGCCCTACCTTAATTCTTCATTTCTTTTCTTGTGTATAGTTGAGTAGTGTGTTATTTACTATTTATATTCTATACTATATTATAATATAATGAATAAAAGAGAGACATTTTAAGATATTCAAAAAATAAGAACTTTTTCTTTCTTAATCGAGTAAATTGTTAAAATTGTCCCTGAGGCTTGTGTCTGTTTGCTACTTTCATCCAAAACAAGTTTTTTGTGCCATATTGCTCTTCACGTTTGACATTTTTTGTCATTTCATCCAAACCTCTAACTGGGTTTGTTTTTTCTGTTAACTTTTAAATAAACAAAATTAAAAAAACTAATTATAAATTCTACCCCACCCACCCCTACCCCATTCTCTCTCTCTCTCTCTCCCCCTAAACCTCTTCACTCTCTCTCTCTCCAAACCTCTCTTCTCTCTCTCTCTCTCTCTCTCTAAATCTGGTCGGATCCTCACGACTTCACCATAGAACCATGGTGTACTGCCGCAGCCGGAGACCTTTGTTGACCCTTGACCACCATCGCACCTCATCATTTTGATGTAAATCCAGTCGCCATAGCTTTGATAACCGTTGGCAGCACCCTCAACAACGTCCTCCACCGTCATCGAAAAGGAAATTATGTTTCCGATGAATAGATGTTGAATATGAAGTGGACATGCTCCAGTGTGTGTATTTTAGTGATTTTTTTGTGGATTTTGGTAGGTGACTCATGAATTTTGGTTATATGTTTTTGTTTTGGTGTTGTTTGAGTTTAAATTCAGCTATTGGTATGTAAGATTTAACTTAAATATTTTGTGAATTATGATATTGATTTTGGTATGTGATGGTTGGAATTTTGGTGAGGGTGTCGTGATGGTGGTGGGCTGGTGGTAATGGGTGGTGGTGGCCGGAAGCAGAGGTGGTGGTAAAGTCTGAGAGCGGTGGTTGATGATGGCGTCTAGTTGTCGGAAGTAGAGGTGGTGGTGAAAATGGGATTACGGTGGTGGCGTTGGATTTGGGCTTCGATCAGTGGTGGTGTGGTGTTAGTGGGGTGGGGTGGTGACTGAGTGGCGGTCTGGGTGGTGAGGGGTTGTGGTGGTGACGGTGTTGGTGGGCTGGTGATGGTGGTGACTAACTGGTGGTGTGGTAGTGATGGGGTGGGGGTGGTGGTGTGGTGATTATGTGTGGGCATTAACAGCTTGTACCAAGCTTTAATGTGTTATACGTTAGCTAAAAGACAAAAGTGTTTCTCATCTTAACAGAAAAAACAAACCCAATTAGAGATTTAGATTAAAATGGCAAAAAAGGCCCAACGTGAAGGGCAATGTGGCACCAAAAAAATTTGTTTTGGATGAAACTGGTAAACAGGCCTAAACCTCAGGGACGACTTTGGCAATTTACTTTTCTTAATTTATAAATACACTCTTAAAATGAGGGTAGTCTTTTATACAATAATTATATTTTAGCCCCCCATCTTATTACACTTAAATCACTGAGTTTTAACACAATTATGGTTAATTAGTATTGACATGTAGATTAAAAGGTACAAGTAGATGATGCTTTAGTGTACAAGTGATTAAAACCCAATATACTTAGTCATTATCCTAGAATGTTTAATAGCTACATAATGTCAATTGATTAAATACCATCAATTTAATCCTCTCATCTAGATTACACTTTAATCCCTCATTTTTAACAAAATTATAGATAATTAGTTAATAGTTACACTTTATTCCCTTATAAAAAACTAACCCCCGACGATTTTTAAACGGTCATAACTTTTTGGTACGTTAATATTTTTTTTTAAATTACACCATATAAACAAGTATTTTGTTCTCTTTAATTTGAGTATAGAATTGCAATAGTTTTTTTTAATAAAAAAGTGATATGTTACGTGATTAACATTGTCTAAGGGTGAGTAATAACTTAATCGTTAATCGAAACCGAACCAAACCGAAATCAACCAAAAACTGAATTAACGTAAAACTAGTTAACTGAATTCCTAATTAACCAAAAACGGTTATCGATTTTTTTGTACCCTCATTTAACCATAATTCAATGAACTGAACCATTCATATTTTCATATATTTATAGCTTTTATACTTTCTGTTTATGTATTTCATATTTATACCCTCATTTTATGTATTTATACCCCCATTTTATGTATGGATACATCCATTTCATGTATTTATACTTAAATTTTATGTATTTCTAATCAAAAGTTTTAGTCCAAGTTTGATTTTGCCTATTAACCGAAATTAAATGAATCAAACAAAAAATCGTCAATCTAACTAACTAAACCAAACCGATTAACTGAAAACGTATTGGTTAATAAAATAGACTAATCGATGACCTCGATTTCGGTTGAGGATAATAATCTAACCAACCGAACAATGGATACTGTGGCAATGTTTGTGTTTCCAGCAGCATCGCGCGCACATCTACTGGTTATTGACCAAAATTGGTTATCGGTGAGCAATAACTAAATCGTTAACCTAAACCAAACTGAAAAAAGACGAAATCGAACCGAAATCAACCAAAAACTTAATTAACTGAATAGTAAAAACCGAATTAACCAAAAACCGGTTATCATTTTTTTGTACCATTGTTTAACCATAATTAGTTGAACCAAACCGAATCAGTCATGTTTTCGTATATTTTTAGCTTTTATACCTCCGGTTCATATTATGTATCTCTATTTCATATATTTATATTTTCATTTCATGTATTTATACCTCAAATTCATATATTTCTAAACAAAAGTTTTAGCCCAAGTTTGGTTTTTGCTATTAACTAAAATTAAATGAACATACAAAAACTGTCAATCTAACCGAATAAACCAAAATGATTAACCGAAAACTGATTGGTTAATAATATAGACTATCAATGACTTTGGTTTCGGCTTTGGTTGGAATAATAACCGAACCATGCACACCACAATGTAATGGATTACCCGATTACTTCGTTTTTGATGTATATCTATCACAATGATGCTACAATAAATATTATACGAATAAGAAAACTATCAAAAACGAGTATCGCAATGCGATGTGTCGTTCCCGCCGCATTACCCGAGCATCTTGCTAGTCATTTAAGATTGGTATTGTAACATCCGCTAAAAACGGGTCTTAGAACCAGACTCGTTGTAACCCGGATTCAAATCATGTTAAATAAATATGTGAAATAGTTATTTTTCGATTAAGATTTATTACTTTTTATTATTATTATTATTATTATTATTATTTAATTGTTAAGGTATATCAAACGACTTGTGACCTGTTCCAAGCGATACTTACATTTTAAACGTTACATTAACCATTAAGGAATACCCATTCGTCCTAAGTGATGTCACCTTAAACGATACCCTTGTATTTCAATTAACACCATCTCAAACGGCATCATACCCCTAGCTCAAACGATACCAACCCAAACCACAACCTTTGATCCAAAGGACAACCCCCTTATAACTCCCAAATGACACCCACATTACAAATGTTATAGCATCTAAATAATACCCTAAACATCAAGCTATACCCCATAACTTCCAAGTGACACCCAAGTGTCGTTTGACATTAAGCTCCAAACGAAACCCTCTTTTCTTTTCAAAGCCCATGTCGCTTTGTTTCTTCTTCCTCAAGAAAACATGAACCGCCTTATCTTATTTAGAAATTCTAGCTGTTTTGCGCAAGGATTAATGTTCCAATTTACTCTAAATAGATCTAGACACTAATACATGCCTATAACCCGTCCAAATACACTCCTAGATCACCTAATTTTTATTCAAATCAAATCTCCATAAAAATTTAGAATATGCCCTCATCATTATAACAAAAATTCGACCATTCTAACACCCCAAAACCTATTTAAACGACATCTCCACTTTACGTAAACAATTCCCCACTCTCAATTCATGCAAACACTTTTTCTAATCCGCGGATTCAAGGAAGGAGGATTCTAGGGCTCGGAACTTCCCCACGCGATATCTATCTCGTTGCTCAATCCATTAAGGCTGTTCTTGAGCCTAACTTTTTTAATTTTTCGAGCTCTACAAAACCCATCTATCCATTTGTATGATAAAGGGCATAAACAATCCGAATTTAATTCACTTATATTATAGGGTTCTTATTTTATAAAATTGGGGCTTTTGGGTTTTAGTTATGTGTTTGATGAAATTGAACGTAGTTTACTGATCCCTAACATGTTAGATTAGATTGTGTAAATTTTGAGATTTCCGGACATCTTTTGAATTTATTTCATATTTTAATCACATTCATTAGAAAAATTTATAAAGTATAAAATTCATCAACATAAAATTTTATAAATTTTATAATTGAATTTCTTGTCTCATGAAAAATGATTTTTACAAGAAAAGGATTAATTAAATTATGGAACAAATTATTTTTTTATAAAATTTATGATTTTAAATAATTAAATAAAATGATGGTAAAATCTGATTTATAAAGTTAATAAATTTATTTTTACTAACTTATCTAAATATAACATATACAACACAACTTAACATAATAATTTGTTATTTATACAATAAATGCTATTTATTCCAATAATTTAATAAAATTTAGTTTATTTTTCATATTGGATATTCTTAAATATTTAGTTTATATAAAAGTTCCCAAATCTCAGGATTTAGTTTTTCTAGATTTTATTTTTTATTGGTTATTTAGTATTGGTTTATTTTATAATTTAGGGTAATCTTTATCTTTTCTCATGCGGTGTTTTTCTCACGGATCTTTTCGCAAACAGTGAGTAAATCTTACTCCCCTTTTTAACATAAACTTTTTGGGGTGTGTCACGTGTCACATTGTTTCATATTCATTTTTCTCATTTATCAAATCATGCAAACCATTATGATGTTATGTGTTATGTGTTATTTGGTTTAGGTTTTTTGTTTAATATTTGTACAATGGT
Source organism: Helianthus tuberosus (assembly GCA_030545235.1). Classification (NCBI taxonomy): domain Eukaryota; kingdom Viridiplantae; phylum Streptophyta; class Magnoliopsida; order Asterales; family Asteraceae; genus Helianthus; species Helianthus tuberosus. The sequence goes on from JARYGA010045024.1 coordinate 23,237, forward strand.
TGCTCAATTCGTAGTGCCTCACTTATTCGTAGGTTCACTTTCACCCGGTTAACCTTCCCTCGTAATTCATGGTATGCGGGTATCACCTTGCTTATTCATAGGTTGACCCTTTCATCATGATATGTGATGTGAGTATAGTCTCACTTATTCATAGACTGACATGTTCCTCATGACTATGGTATGAAGACACCGTGTCATTGTCATCATTTAGTCATGCCCTTTTTGGGTTTGAGACTCAAGTATCAATTACTCTGTTTATTGTTGTGGTATATGTTGTGATTTGGTATTGGTTGTGTGATTGTGATTGTATCAATAAAACATTATTTGCATGATTACTCTTAAACATAATTAAATGTTTTCGCTTATAAATATATAAATGTTTACTTTTAAAAATAAGTTTACTTTTATTCAACTTTGGTTTACCTACCAGCTTATTATAGTTGACCCAAAATACCTTTTTACACATGATACAAGAAGTGAGACTTGAATGAAAGCTTGGATCGATATTCACATAGGGATTTCCTTTAGAAGTTAATAAAGAGATTTTACTATGTAATTTATTTGACAAATTTTGGATTATTTGAACTATTTGTAATGTGTGACATTTAAAATTTATAACATGTATGATGTAACACCCCGAAAACGGGTTTGGTAATCAAACCATGTTAATACTAAAAGATGGGTAAAGTACCGTTAGTGGTAAAAGTAACTCGGTAAATATTAGGATTTAAATAAATAAACCTGATATTAAATAAAAGTTGAACGAAAACTTTTGAGGAAATAAAAGTTTATAAATGGCCCGAGATAACGGGACTTAAAATAAACCGAGTCGTACCCGAAGATATAAATCTTTATATTATAAAATTTAACGTCGGATATAAATGAGATTAAATAACTTGGAATATATAACCTAGTTAATCACAAGTCTTGTAGTAACATGCTAGTGAGTTAAAACACCTAAAATACAAACCAAATGATAGTTGGGGGGTTAAAGGTGTCAAAAATTGAAATAAGTTTGATTAAAACAATAAAGAGTAACTGCCATTTTGTTCCCTGTGGTTTGGCCAGTTTTGCCACTTTAGTCCAAATCTCAAACTTTTTACATCTGGGTCCCTGTGGTTTCACTTTTGTTGCCATTTTAGTCCAAAAAGAAAATCAGCTGCTATTTCTAAAAAAAAAACTTGGTTTTTTATCCTTTTCTACAGGGGCAATTTAGTCATTATAAGTATTATTATAACACACTATTAATTAAAATAATTAAATTAAATAATCCCCATACAGTTCATCTTCCCCCAAACACTAATCATCTTCTCTAATCACTCCACAAAACAAGATTTAACAAACAAAATTGATGTATAAAATCAAGCTATAAATGTCGTTTACAAGCAGAAGATCAGCAACTGATCTATAATCTATGATCATCCAAACAAGTGGAAGTTATACAATGATGCAAAAACAGATCTGCGGATCAAATCAAGGGGGTATAACCTCCACCTTTTTCGACGAAAACTTCAAAACAACAATGTACAAAGCAAAACTGACTGAATAATCAAACAATAAACATATCTCCATACATATTTCTGCTGAGATCCAACTGAGAAAGCATCAACAAGAAACAAAGAAAATTACCCACATTTAACCCACCTACCACAACCAAGAATCACCAAACAACAATACCCAGAAACGTATTCAGCAACAATGCTCAAATCTCTCATCTGCACCTCCGACATCATCTTCATCGGTGGAGGAGCTTCTGGAGGTGGTAACGGCGGCGGCGGCGATGGTGGAGGAACGATGATAGAGGTCTACAAAATCCAACCACCACCGACGCTCGATTAACCACCACCGCTGCAAAATCCAACAAACAAACAACCCCTGCCACCATCTCAGATATGCACCATCTGTCTCTACCTTTCTTTCAGATTGGTGGTGGTAGGTTTAGGGTTTTCGAGTGGCGACGGTGGTGGCATTTAATGGGTACAGTGACGGTTGTGGTTGTTGACGGTGACACTGGTGGGTGTGACTGACGGGGGTGATGATGGTGGTTGTTGATGATGTTGCGGTGATTATAGAGGAGATTCATGGTGGTTTGTGGATGTCACGACTTAGGTTTAGAGATATGAGAGAGAGAGAGAGAGAGCTGATAGATCGGAGGTGGTGTAGATTAGGGTTCTTCAAGTTTCAAGAATGTAGAGGAAGATGAACAGTATGAGGAATATTAGGGTTCTTCAAGTTTGAGCTGGTATTTATTTATATAATTGTGAAATGACCATTTTGCCCCTGAACAAAAAGACAAAATAGACAGGTTGCAACAGTCAAAAAAAGGGGTTTTTGAATTTTGGACTAAAATGGCAACAAAAGTGAAACCATAGGGACCCAGATGTAAAAAGTTTGAGATTTGGACTAAAGTGACAAAACTGGCCAAACCACAGGGACCAAAATGGCAGTTTACTCAACAATAAAATTAAAAACCAAACAAACATTAGTGTGTGTGTCTGGTCGATCAAACACAGGGGGCGACCAGGAGCTTGCTCTCAACACTAGTTCATGCTAAAATCGATCAAGTGAAAGCACAAATCCGACCCAAATCGAAATCCAGGTAGAGATTAGTGATCTCCTTCGTAAAAGGATCATAAGGTATGCGAAAATTCGTTATTTGATTCCATTCAAAATTCTAGATGAACAATTATAATCCGAAATTAGTGTTGCATGAGTGTTGCTTGGATGAAATTAGAATGAAATAGTGTCTAGAAGTAAACCCTAGTCATTAGATTGTTAAAATTTTGCTCAATGCTTGAGAATTCCATAATCACCATTGAAGGTGTTAAGTGGGTTTTGTAGAAACATGTTAAACACTAGGATTTTGATAGTTATTCTAGTGTAATTTGAGTTCTATGAAGTGATTTCAGAATGGGATGTGAAAATTTTACATGAACTTGCTTAATGGATGATTAAATTTGGCTACGTGATTAGATATGAACTTGACAAACGAAGTATAAAAATCTTGCCCGCAAGGTGTTTGTCAAAATGCCTAAACGAATGTTCGTATGTCAAAATTTTGAACGAAACACATAAATTCCTAATTTGATTAATTAGGGGTGATATGTGATGATACGGATTCTAATCATAATGTGGATTTTAATTAATTTCACATATCATATGATTAGAGGTAGCTAACTAGAAGAAAGTTAAATTAATCAATGATGAAGTTGAATAGTGATTTCGACATAGAAAATACGTAAGGTGGAATAGTCTTATTTGTTAATGACTAATCTAACCATCTTACGAATTATGATGATAGTTTGACGCTTGACAAGCTAGGTGGAGACTTGGAGAAGAAATGAGTCAAACGGGTCATGAATGAAGGAAAAGTGTATTTGAGCGCAAGGTAAGTAAAGCTTACACTTTACTATTAGATCACCTACGGGTTGGAATAAGTAAAGGTAGTAAAACGATGATTCGGCATGTGTAGGCCGAATAAACAAAGAGTTTTAAGAAATGATATATTATGGTATAAACTTAATGAGTAAAAAGAGTAGTGCGATAGTTTGGTTACGAGCCAACGAACAAACAATTGTTTTTGAAAAAGGCGCTCAAAAGCGTAAAACATGATGTGTCAAATGAATTAAGGAAAAGATTTTTTTAAGCAATAAAATTGAACGATGTAAACCGAACAGATTACATGGACGAGATGGTAAACAAATACCATCTCATGAGGGTAAAATGGTTGTTAGACCAAGCGGGTTGAATGGTGATGATATCACCATTTGACAATTTCGACTAATGATTTTCGTCAAGTATTATGATCACAAGACGAATATCGTAAGGGATTACAGTGCTATTAATTAGCAATTTAATTGTTGCGGTATAAATCGGGTCTATACGTTGACCCGAGCCAGGTATGCCTAATTGAATTTTATAGATAAAGTGCAATTTTGGTCGAATAGATAGTAATGGTCCTTCACCGTAATATGAAGGACATAAAATTGACCAAAAAGCCTTTGATGGGTAAATCAGGCAAACGACCCTTAGAGGTTGATTAAGAACTTATATTATGACTTTGGGAGTCCTTAGATTACGTATAAAAATTATAGGTAATGACATTTATGGGTCGAATGTCTAAAAACGGGTCTTATGCGTAAAATGACGAACCGAAGGGTAGAAATTGGGATTTATGGGTTTCTTATGTTAAATCCGCCATAAAAGTAGTCATGGTGGAACCTAAGCATATATTTTTAGATGTGGAATAACTAAGTGTGAAAAGAAAAGAGTTAGTTTAGACTAAATAGCTTAAATCCCCTAAACGGGTCAAAAGTGTTAAAAGGGGTTTCAAGCCGAGAACTTGAAATCTGAATTTTTGAAATAGTTCAATGTCGGGTTATAACTCCATATGATGGAGAATTAAATTACAAATGCGTAGGAAAAAGAATCACGCAAAACGGGTAAGTAGAATGAAAGTTATGACCATTTGAAGTTAGAAATTGGTTAAAACTTGGAGCTGGGAATATGTAGCAACAATTCAGCCAAGCTTCTGTCGAAATCAGAGGGTCGCGTCGCGCGACACCGAACCGGAAACATCGTCGCATCACGCGACAGTGGTCGCGGCCCGCGACGGATCCTTGATATCATCTTCGCGGCCCGCGAGGGCCCAAAATGCTGAAACATGTTTGATTTTTTTGCTTGTTCTGATTATGGTACTTGTCTAAACTCATTTATAAGTTATCAAAACTAACTTTTTAGTTGGTTTTAATCATAGGTAAATGTCGAGGGTTCCCGGATGAAGATCAAGCTCAACGAAGAACCGAACAAGATGCAGTTACAATCTTCCGCACATAGTTTCATCGTCATTTTTAAACGGCGAATTTTTATAAATCAGGATGTAACGTTTTAAAATTTAGAAAAGTTTTAATTAACCTGTATTTTCATTGTATATGTAATTATAATTACATGTCTATTTCCGTAAATTAAACGAAAATCTTAAAATAATAGAAAGGGTGTTACCTATGATTACGAAACTTTTAGTAGTTGCCATAAGCTTTGGACAATCATCTCGCTCCAACCGATAATCCGCTATGGGTCGGGGACTCACGAGTATTAACTTGTTATAGTTGAGATTTATATCAATAAAACATATTAAATGATCATAATTAAAAAGAAAATTATTCTAACTCAATCTATCATGGACTGGCTTGAGTTGAATACGAACTAAGCTCTCAACCTGGATTTGTTGACTCAAGCCTACCTAACTTGTATTGTTGTTGGTTCGAACCCGAGATAATATAAGGTCGTCTCGATTAACCAAATCGTCACTTTTTATGTATTAGCTTGGATTTCAAAGACACGTGTCTTGAGTAGTTTAGAGTGCAAATGGCTTTTCTGACATCATTTTTTGTTATATACAGTTGTAGGATCTATACATGTGAGGCTGATGTATCAAATATGTGTCGGTGGTTTTCAGGTGTAATGTAACCATGAACATGGGTTCACTGTATTAGTGTGTTTGGGCCGAAATGGGTTTAGGCCTTGTGGGCTTTTAGTCTAACCTATATATAGTTTAGTTTTATTCATTATAGGGTTAGCCACTCCATAGGAGCCGTGTGAGAAGGGGTTACACATATGGATCGGTTTTGTGTATGATCCACAGTATAAGACAGTTTGATTAATAGAAATCAGATGCTTTGGAAGTTCTTAGTGTTCATCGTTCTTGAATCACACAAACAACTGTTTCCGCCAATTAGTTGTTTTTGTTTGATATCATTATTGAAGATCCACGATTTAAGGGACTTACAGTTGGTATAAGAGCCATTGAAGTCATTCAAGGCTCCGTTTAGACATCAAAAGGATTCAAGACTTGTTTTTTTATATAGTTTGTTCGTGTTTTGGTTCATGTTCGAATAGATTTGATGAATAAGTCAATTTAAAAGCTTTTGGTGTGATCTTGTGTTTTTTCAGGTCTTTTTAAGAGTTCATAGGTTGAAGTTTTGGGTTTTTCTTGAGTCTGTGTACTGGATTTTGATCTTGAATAAGTGTTTTCGTAGTTGGAAATTGAAGAAACAATAGAACTTCTTCAACGTGTTCTTCTTCATCTTCTTCATGGTCCTCAAAGTTCAAAGTTCAAAATATTTTGAGATAATCTTCAAATTTTAAAATGTCGCAACCCTCGTCCCCTAATAACCCGGGAACGGGCGGCCGAGACCAGTTTTGTTGGTATCTGGGTTTGTCATTTTGGCAGCGGAATTTACATCAGGACCGTAGTTAGGAAATATTTTATCAGAGTAAAATACCACGCTTTTAATATATCATATACATGGGAAAAACCCAAGTTTCAAGTACACACATTTTTATAGGGATAAACCCTATTTTATTTAATAAAACAACTCTATATTTTAGGTAACTTTATTGCCACTTTTCCAAGCCTTCAGTACTGTCCAGCTGGCTTCTATTTGGCTTTCATATTTTGTTACCTGAAACGCGTTTTAAAAACATTTTGTCAGTGGGAAATACTGGTGAGTGAATCCCAGTTTAATCAAGTTTAATAAAAACCATTGTACAGTATTGAGGGCAGTCGCGCAATTACATTTGTTTCCATCTATTCAATTACCAACCACAGCACTATCAACCCGACTTGTGGTCATGTTACTCCTCGCAAGGTAGTAACAAATTTTGTATACAAAACCCCAACATACCGATGATAATTGTAGAATACAAATACTCAATCACTGTTTAATATAATTTAATTTAGGTGAGGTTTTGTAAAAACAGTTAACAAAAAGGAGATTACTCACTTTGCTGTCTTAGGTTTTCTTTAAGGGTTTCCTAGTGATTATCTATAATTTACACAAATGCACACGCGTTAGTATAATAACTCAATATTTACATTAGCAATACCCTCCCCGAGACGGCATTCCAACGACTACGTTGGGTAGAACCACGACAGCCGTTACGGAACCCTGGATCAATCGGGCAGCGTATCTAATACGTAATCGGGGTTATGATACTTACAACGAGGCAGAGCTTCGTTAATTAGGGGGTACTATGCCCGAGAATAGTGTCTACACTATAGAAATTCGAGAGAGAATTTGAGAGATGAACGATTTCAAGTGACAGCCGAATGCCTCTATCTATAGTGCCTGATTCGCAGTTCCTCTCGGCCCGCGTAGGATTATGCTAGGGTTTACGCGGCCCGCGACATAGGGTGGGTAGGCCCTAGCTGATCCTGGTCACTACATTAGGCTTGACACGATTGTGCCATGTGTCAGCACCGGGTGCAGCCTGGTGGTTGGGTTGTCGCGCCCCGCGTAGACCAGGGAGTGGTCTTACGCGCCCCGCCAGAGACCAATTATTTTTGTTTTTATTTAATTTTAATAAAAATAAAGGTATTCGGGGCCCGTTTTCGCATACGGGGTGTAATTTAGGACGTATAGGGACATTTTAAAATATATTAGGGAGTCAAAAAATATTTTGGAGGGTTGTTATATCCTCCCCACCTTGTTTTAGAGCTCGTCCTCGAGATCTACTGGAACAGGTGTGGATATTTCCTTTGCATTTCCGATTCAAGTTCCCATGTGTATTCTGGTCCTCTTTTGGAGTCCCATTTCACTTTGACCAGAACTAATCTCTTATGCTTGAGGTTCTTGACTTTCCTGTCTTCAATCTGTAGAGGCCTTTCT
>JARYGA010045025.1:0-43231 GCA_030545235.1 Helianthus tuberosus
AACAAAAACATGAAAGATGATTTTTTTTTCGGTTGAATAAGGCTCTAAGAACTTCTGCTCGGAGGGTACTCCTCAAACATCGTTGAGCCATTCCTCTATCTCTCGAGGGAGAAGGAAGACGGGATCATTGTCCACAACCTCTTGTGGTGGAGTGCGACATCCACCGGAACCTTGTGTAATGCGTCTCGAGGAGGCTTCGGAGGAATGTCATCCCAACCAGTTGGATTGACAACTTCTTGCACCAAGTTCCAATCTTCATGAGGGAAGATTGGTTCCATAGGTGGCATTGCAAGAATGTTCAACCTTTGGTGCAAAAGGTTGATTTCTTGAAAGCTACTCTCCAGCCCCACCGTCAAATTGTTAATGCAGTCAATGAGAACCTCTTCCACGGATGTCATTTCATCAAGTGCTTCCCTTAGCGCACACACGTATCGGACAAGGGTAGCCTCTATTGATGGTCTTCTCTCCCTTCGACTAGTTCTTGAGTGAGCTGAATATGTTCCGCTGTCCTGGTTCGACATTCTAAGAAAACAAGTCGAAAATTTCAAAATAATGAAACTGTAACTCCGAGCACGGCCCCGTGGTCACCATTCTGCAGATTTTTGAATCAAAGAATCTCATTGTCTTAAATTATTTTTCTGAATTTTGAAACATTTCTGAGCATAAATAACTTAAAACAATGTTGTAAAACTTATTTTTGATAAGATTCATTGGCTAAAACCCTTGCAAATGTCTCAATAAGGCTTGCAGCCATGGAAGTTTCAAGCTTTAATGGAGGTTTGAGGAGTTTTGGAGAAGAAGGTAAGTGAAAAAAGTGGCAAAGACAAGATGGTTGTTGAGAAACCTTCTTTGGAATATACCTTTTAAGGTATGTGTGAAGATCCCAACAAATCTTGGTCTTTGGAATGGGTCCAAATGTGCAGGAATCATGCTGACTTTATAGAAAACGACAGCACGTTAACCACGGCCCCGTGTCGGCTGGACATGGCCCTATGGTCAGACAAGACTCTAACACATCTTGTCTGTATTCTGAACACGGGGCGTGTTGGCCTGGACACGACCCCGTGGTCAATTTTAGGTGGGCACGGGGTGTGCTGACCTGGACACGGCCCCGTGGCTAGAGTGTTTTATGAAGTTTCATTTTATTTTAAGGATTTTATTCAGATCGGGCGATTCCTTACTGGAGGGAAAAACACCGAAGTGCCTATGGTACCTTAATTGCTCTTGATTTAAACAAGAACGCAAGAGGTTATCGGAAAGGGTAAAACCTAAACTAAATACCGGAAACCAACCTTTATTCCCCTTACCCAGGCTCTTGTTAAAGAAGGTATATGTCGAATCGCTCAGGTCTATGAACGCATCGGCGGGGACCGATGGAGAGTCCTTCACGGCACAATCGACACAGGGATGACTATCGCTCAAGTTCTCACAAGAGTTTGAGGTGCTTTCGGTATCATCGATGTTGGTAGAGTCCGAATGTGACCTCAATAATTCTCTTTGATCGTTGTCTTGTGATGAATGGCTTGCTTTCATCTCAAGTTCTTTCAATTTTTGGAGAATTATTTCTTCGAGTAGACATAATTCATCGGAGGTTATGTCGTCCAAAAGAGATGGTTAAGGGCATTCGGGCGAGAGATAGTGATCGTTTTTACTTTCGCCCATCTTAAGCTTACAGGAAGACGATAGGTCTAAATAGTGGGGAGTGAAATTTAGAAAGTAACATTCTAAATCCTTATGAAATCCACCACATATTTGACACTACTCACCGTAAGAGGAGTGAAAGTAAAAATAATCAATATCACTCATATTTTTGTCAGAAATTACCAACCGTCGGTATCTTATGGTTTTGTTTTCAGCAACTGGAAGTTGGACACGGGGACGTGTTCAGTGGGCACGACCCCATGGTCAGCTACTGTCTGACTTAAAACATGATTGCCAGTAACAAAGATGGACACGACCCCGTGTCTGGCTGAGCACGGCCCGTGCTGAAGTCTGCAGAAACTGAAAAAATTAAGAAAAATACTAAAAAAAGAAAAATAAGTAAAAATAATTAGGCCGTTGATTCCAAACTTTCTTAAAATCCCTGTGTCCCCGGCAACGGCGCAAAAAACTTGGTGTGTGCGAAGCGTGATATGATTTTATTGATATTTTGAGCCCATTTTACCCATTAGTCAAGTTTTAAATTTATAAAACACGATATTTTACTAACACTAAACACACACTTGGGCAAGTGCACCCATCGTGAGCGTGGTATAGCGTTGGTAAGATACCGAAGTCGTCCAAGGACACAAGAACTTTTAGTACCGGTTTATCCTCAACATCTAATCAATCTAATTTTTTTTTGAGAAAAGTTTTGAAGTATGAAAATAAAAACTAAAAATGCAAAAATAAAATAAAATAAAAACAGATAGACAAGATGAATCACTTGGATCCGACTCCCCTTTAATGTATCCTTTGATGATTTTCGCACTTTCGGACTTTTTAAGAGATTATCATAGTTATAGTAGTAGGTCCCTCTTTTGAAGGTGAAGTTACCCTCAACCCAGTGGTTTGAGTCAGCAAGGATATAATCCCAAAGGGTCGGAATATTGAAAGATAATAAAGTTAGTTATTAATGCGAAAAGTGGTAGGCCCCTCTTTTGAAGGTGACGTTACCCTCGGCTAAATGGTTTGAGTCAGCAAGGATACAATCCCAAGTAGCGGGTTTAATGTATTAATAGTAGTTTATGTATGAGGGGTTCAAGCTATTCGCACCCCCGCCATCCAATACCAGTGGGTATTGAAGGAGGTCCTAGTAAGCTAGAACCAGGTCCTTGCAGGATCTATACAGTGAACAAGGCAAGAACCTTACTAAAACATTCCCTTAACCCCCGACCAGGTAGCCAACATGCCTCTATATAGACTGTAGAGACATGAATGATGCAATCTTTTACTTTATATAGACAGTAAAGTAACGCCAAGACACCACGGACAAATGATAAAGAAAATTCACCTTCAACATAAGAAACTAGTTATTAAAGTAATTAATACAAAACCAAATAAAAAGTGGCGAAAGATTAAAAATCAAAAGTAATACATAAAAGACTTGTCTTCACCAAGTGATGTAAGAGGCTTAACCAAACATGGCTTTTGATTGGCAAGAACCCTTACGATCAATCTTGGATCCCGAGACTACTACACACTCTAAAGATGGATGATGGTGGTGGGTGTTGGTGTTGTAGTAGTGGTGGAGTGGTGGCAAAGTGGGAGAGTAGTGGTTTGCCAAGGGATGCCTTTGAAGTGAACAAAGCACCCCTATTTATATCCTGCACAGAGCTCTGGCCACGGCCCCGTGTCTAGTGAGCACGCCCCCATGGCCAGCCTTTTCTCTTCCTTCATTTAATGCAAGTGTCTGCAGAGGGTCCCACACGGCCCGTGTTCAGCGGGCACGGCCCCATGGTCAGCAGCGTATCTGTACTATCAAGATTTTGCAAGATTCTACGTATCTTAGCATTGACCACGCCCCGTGCTGAGCTGGGCTCGCCCCCGTGGTGGGTGTAGAAGCTTCTACAGGTTTGTCTTTTCTGCAGGCTCCTGACCACGCCCCCGTGTCCAGCTGGGCACTGCCCCGTGGTCAGTCTTCTGTTGTCTTGTTTTTGCCTTGGGGATGCTGCCGAGGGGTCGGGCATGTCACGTTTATTCATTTTCTTTGTATTTATGTTGGTTTTGGCTCCTTATTTGCTCCTTTTGTTCGTTTAAGCTCATTCGGTCTTGTAAATTCAAATGGAAGACAAAAACTTGCTCTTTCCAACAATAGTAATAAAAAAAGTTAGTTTTATGCCTCATTTGATGTAATTTATATGTTACATTTTGCACCCATCAAAATCAATCATATTTTTTTTGTTAAAATTTATCAAATTGAAAGCATATTCTCTCAGTATAGGGCCGATTAAACCTAATCTAAGTTTAATTTCATCAAATCTAACCTATACTGTGATACCCCAGGAAAACACACAACATAACTAGCTTCTTCAGGAACTATGTGCTAAATTTCGGGACGAAATTTCTTTCAACTTGGGGATGATGTGACAACTCGTGTAAATTCTTGAACGTATCATTTTACGGTGTAATTTCATGTAAGTTAAATAAATTAAATTGGTGATTGATATTATTGGAACGATCGTGTGCTTGGTAATGTGTAATGTGAATTATGTGAAACCGAAACCCGAAACTAAAATGTTGGAATACGTTATTTTGTGAATCGAAGCATTATAAAATACTATTCCGCGATACGCAACGTTTTAATTAATTATTTTATGAATCTTGCGAAACCGTCTTAGTGCGAAACCGTTACCTATTGAAACCCAACCCTCCCCTTTCTTGCACCACTTATAGGCCCAAACCCCCACCCCAAGTCCCCTTATTCCAAACCTAAAGCCCAAACCCACATCTCTTGTTCCTTGCAACCCATTAAGCCCAATTCCCTTGAGTTTTAATATATACGTATGCAGGGATCAAGAAAAACCAAAACCCTAATACTCCCCTCCCTTGTGTGCGTCGACGAGGAGACCCCCCCCTTCTGCACAAATCTCCTCCTCAGTTCAGCTTCTTGATTCGCTTTTCACTTCCTCGTAATCCATTCTCTTGCTCCAAGGTTAGTATTCTTGATTTGGATTGTGATTCTTGGTGTAAATTTGTATAATAATGGCTGTGATTTTTAGTTGACATGCTAGGGTTTTGTTGTTGCATGATTTATTTCGATTGATTATGCGATTGTGTGAATTGTTTGATGATATGCATGCATACATGATCATTGGCTGCATTTTTAACGAAATCATGTATGGCTAGGGTTTTGTGATTATTGGTATGGTTAGATGGTAAAGAATGATTAGCCTGCTGTTGGTTGTTATTAAGAAGAGTCGGGATCATTTACATGCGTTTTGGTGTCGTTTAAATGTAAAACAGCATACTGATTGACGAAAACAACCAACTTCAGTTGGCTGTAAACGGACCATTATAAATCGAAAAATTGATTTTTCTGAAGTCTAAATTATACGTTTTTGAAAAACGCTTCAAATGGCACTGGAATCATATTTTTTTGAGGTCGTTTGCTATTTTTAAAGGTCCATTTGGTACTGCAGAATATAAGTGTTATGTTTTTCATCATAACTTGAAACCTGGATAGAGTTAGCTTTTGAAATTCGTACAGTATATGGCCACGGGTGTCGTTGTAATTCTCCAACTGGAATTTCGTCTTTCGGACGTACGATGAATTTTAAATGAATTTTTCCATGAACTGTAGTCAGAAAGTGACGAATCTAATTGCAGCCCGGTAAATGATTTTTATAAGATAATTTGAATGAATTGGATCCCGAGATTTTCACAAAATGATATCTAGACCGTTTAGAACATTCTTTAAAATTTTGAGAATTTTTGGAAAAGTTAACTATTTTATTAAAATACCCGAAAACAGCCCATTTTTGGAGATTAAAGCTGAAACAATATAAGTAGTGATTTGCGTGTCTAAATGTCGGTTATGTTATCTGATAATGATCCAACTTGTTATATGTCAAAGTAAATGTTATGTGAAGTGTTTTGTGCTTGCTCTTGAATAGTCATAGGTGGAATGTGTATATGGGCATGAACTGTTAAAGTGAGTGCATGTTATGTGGCAGATGCGTGTAGGAACTTTGTGCTCTATTTGAAACCACTAATGGACTAAATGGTAATCTTACTAGGACGTGATTAACCATCCCTGACTGTTAGCTATTTTAAGAGTCCAACCGAGCAACCAAAGGTGAGTTCACACTTTTCTACAAAGCATGGGATTCCCGGTGGTATGGGAATGAGTTAAATAAGGATTCCCGGTGGTTTGGGAATGGGTTAAATAACAACTATCCCCCATAGGTGGGATATAATCTGTGTATTCTCCTTGGGTAGAATACATACCTCCGTCCTCCTTGTGTAGGACAACAACCTTAAACTTACTAGACAAAACTCTATCATGAAGTCCCTCATTTTTATATCGATTTAATCGCCGGGCCATTGGCAAACGGGTCATTAGTTAAATAGCGCTATTAGGTCTGACAAGCCTCACACCGTGCCGCAGAGGACGGGAGTGGACTAATGTACTTGGACACTTAGTCAATGATGATAGATTTTGACGCAGGGCACTCAAACATGACTTAAATCAGTAGTCGATATGGTAACGGGTCTAGTGGTTTACAACATGGGGTAGCCCCCACGGTATATGGTTATGGGAACAAGGAACTTAACAACTTTGGTTTTTGAAACAACTTAGGGATTTTTGGAACAACACTAAAACGAACAACCAACTGTGAACTCGCCAACCTTTTTGTTGACACGTTACCACATGCTTTGCAGGTTGTTAGGTACAGGGATGGAGCTTGCACGAGGAGTGAGCGTTGTGGCTAGGAATCCACAGTTGGATTCCTACTAATGGACTTTATGATTTGTAAATTGTTTTTTTTTTGGGTTTTATTACTTCATGCTTACGCTACTTTTTAAATTTGGTTTTGGATTTCGTTTTAATGAACTTTAAACGTTTGGTTGCTATAGTTTTACCTTACTTTATTTAAATGTTCAGTATGATTGGTGGTATGATCCTGGTCAGTCACACACCTCGCGGTAATACTCCGCTGGTGGATTTTGGGGGTGTGACAGATTGGTATCAGAGCCATTGGTTATAGTGAACTCGGTTTTAAAAAGGGAAAAATCTTCTTGACAAAAACCAGACTATAACCTGTTTAGTGCTCAACGATCCACGACGACCCTTCGCTACACGTGCAAGGTTCAACACTTTAGATGGCATGACTTATGTTATGTAGCCTACTTGTTAGTTTGCATTTGCATGGTGTGTTGCTTATGGTATACTTAATTAATATTGTAGCATGTTACCTTTGTTAGCCCTAGTGTGCTCACTTTTGCACTCAACTGTTTGCATGAAACCCTATGTGCTTACCCTCTTTTGACATTCTTTCCCACACATCTGCGTCGACATTCTCTTATACTGCTTGTGAGTGTGTATTCTTTCGTTACCGTGTGTTACGTCATTAACTCGACAGGCATGTCTACATCATCCGACCAGTCTCGGGTGCCAGGGAAGGCACCCGCTGCTACTCACCTACCCCCACGTCAGGTGGAGACGCGTGCGGCTTATCGAAAGAGACTCGCACTGGGCGGGGAGTCGTCCTCCCGACCTACACATGCACTGCCAGTTAATCAGATCAGCGCCCAAACCGAGTCTGCTGTGATAAAGGCTCTTAGGGATTATAACTAGATTTTGATAGAGCAAAACCAAGTCTTAATGGAACAAAATCAGACCTTATTGAAATGAACTACTACCCTAGAGGGTCGAGTGGAAGCTCAAGAGGAGCAGATATGGGAACTCTATAGGAGAACTAATGATTTGAAGACAGAAAGGCTTGACTCGCATGCCGAGAGGGGCGCGAGGTACAAGGTTTTATAATGGGAGACGCTCGAGTGGATAAAGAAAGGCTTGACTCGCATGCCGAGAGGCTTGTTATGATGAATTGTCAGTTGGAGGAGGCCCAAATGCCACCTGCACCCTAGCCAGCCCCAGCCCCGGCACCTCCCGAGCCGGAGGATGAAGAGTCTGATGAAGAACCGACAGAGGTTCCAGAGGAAGAGCCAGAAGAGGAGGAAGAAGAGCCGGAGGAGGTCCCGGATAGTGACAGAGACGATGACGATGGTGATGACCTCGGGGATGGAGACGTGGACGACTGACCCGTCTTCAACTTGTTTATCTAATTATTTCTTTCTTTTGTTTCGTATAAACAATCGTCATGATTAAAACTTTTGCGAATATTCGTTGTAGTGACTTTTATGGTTTAATTTGATCGGATTTCTTTTATTTTGTTGTTTTAAAGATATTCCTCGTGCTGAGTTGTTACCTTACCCCTTTTCCCCCCTTAGACCACAAGAGTCGCATTTTGATCCTACGACAGTTTATCTTAATTATGCAAAATCTTTCCACTAGCCTTTATACCGACCTATGCTTGTTGATTAATGCAATGCCTAAATTTCTAATATTGAATTAGACAAAACCATCATTCCTTTACCACAGTGACACTACGTCCTCGCTTCTCCATGCCGGGACACTAATACGAACTCACTCTAGTTTAGAGAATTTGGAAGGCTTGACCTTCGACCATTGGTGATCACATCTTGAAACCTGAGGATGGTGATGTGTTGTTGATACGATCATACCCTCTTGAACATATTTTCACGTCCTTTATTGAACCCTCTTGACTACACAGGCATATTTCAGATGGTTGCTTACCGACTCGATAAATCGCAAACTCATCTAAGTTCATGGATCAAGGTGAATTATTTCTCCTTCGCATGCGAGCGAGCTCGAAAACTTTGACGGAAGTTTCACTGAACCTTAACACTATAAACTCGTACAATAACCATTCATCTATGGTAAATTCTGGTTATGATTGATATATCCACGTGACATCTCTATTTGACCAACGACGTTCTTTATTTTAACCCTGTACAACTTGCGTACGACTAACTTATACCCTTGACATCAGGTAAACCCCTGTTACGGATCCTTACGCGCTTACGCATCGACTGCGACTACCCTTTTTGCATGTTTCCACATCCATTCATGATATACTCTTCGAATTCTATGATCCTTATCCTAACAACATTCTTCGCGAACTCTCGCTTGGACGAGTTACTCCCTATGAACTTTACTCGAGGAGCATTGGGCCATAAATATCATGGATATGATAATATCACAAGCACTGTCCTTGGAACTCGGTATGACCGATATAGATTCTCAATCATGGCATTCGAATTTAGCCTACCTTGACGGGTATACCACTTGTTTCTTCGACGACATCCAAAACTACTCCAAGAACTAGTAGGAATTCGAACGATACCTACACCTTACCATGGATCCCCTACAACACAAACAACCTTATGTTTAGTTTCCAACGAACGACTTTTGACGTTGCGAAGCCCACTTTTCTCGATCGTATGCACAAACCCTCGCAACTCTAACTCGAAGGATTGCTCAGGAATCCCTGTTTCAACAGTTGAAGGTGAAACTCTGTAGTACACCCATTCTTTCGTTACTAGAAGGCACAGACGATTTCGTTGTTTATTGTGACGCGTCTATCCAAGGACTTAGTTGTGTGTTGATGCAACGTGAGAAAGTCATTACCTACGCATCATGCCAACTCAAGACTCACGAAAAGAACTACACTACCCACGATTTGGAGTTGGGAGCAGTAGTGTTGCACTCAAGATATGGAGACATTACTTGTATGGTACCAAGTGCACTATCTACACCGATCACAAGAGTCTCCAGCATATCTTCGATCAGAAGGAGTTGAACATGCGACAGCGTCGATGGGTCGAATTACTCAATAACTACAAGAGCGCAATCAAGTACCATCCAGGAAGGCCAACGTGGTGGCCGATGCCCTCAGTCTGAAGGAAACCAAACCTAAGCGTGTACATACGTTACAACTTACTATTCCCTCTAATCTTCCTACCCAGGTCCGCAACGCTCAGGTTGAAGCATTGAAAGAAGAGAACCTCTTAGCTGAGTCCATGCGGGGCATGGAAGAGCAACTCATATGCAAGGAAGATGGTACTTACTATTTCATGGAACGTATCCAGGTTCCATCCTATGGAAACCTACGAGAGCTTGTGAGGGACGAAGCACAAAAGTCTCGTTACTCGGTGCATCCTGGTTCTGACAAGATGTACCAGGATCTCAAAACTCTATACTGGTGGCCCCACATGAAAGCTAACATAGCGACCTATGTTAGTAAATGCTTGACCTGTGATAGGGTTAAGATTGAATACCAGAAGCCATCAGGACTACTGCAACAGCCCGAGATCCCAACGTGGAAATGGGAGCAAATTTCCATGGATTTTGTCACTGGCTTACCTAGATCTCAACGAGGAAACGACACCATCTAGGCGATCGTGGATCGACTAACAAAGTCTGCTCACTTTCTGGCAATCAAGAAAACTGACAAGTTTTCTACGCTCACAGACATCTACTTGAAGGAAGTAGTTGCTAGGAACGGAGTGCCAACCTCTAGCACTTCTGATCATGACCCGCGCTTTGCATTTGATTTGTGGCAGGCGATGCACAAATCCTTTGGCTCACGTCTAGACATGAGCACAACTTATCACCCTCAGACGGATGGGTAGACTGAACGCACCATCCAGACTCTAGAAGACATGCTTCGAGAGTGTGTTATCGATTTTGGCAATGGCTAGGAAAGACATCTACCTTTGGTGGAGTTTTCGTACAACAACAGTTACCACACCAGCATCAAAGCTGCCCCATTCAAGGCTTTGTATGGGCGGAAATGCCGATCACCTCTATGCTGGGCTGAAGTTGGCAATAGCCAAATCACTGGCCCAGAACTCGTTCTCGGCACAACGGAAAAGATTTCCCAAATCCGACAACGAAGGGCGGCAGCTTGTGACCGTCAGGAAAGCTGCGCTGATAAGCGTAGAAAACCCCTCGAGTTCCAGGTTGGGGATCGAGTGCTACTCAAAGTCTTAACTTGGAAAGGTGTGGTTCGCTTTGGCAAAAGGGGCAAGCTTAATCCGCGGTTTGTCGGACCTTCTGAAATCACTGAGAAAATCGGCAAAGTGGCTTACATAATGAATTTTCCCAAAGAACTCAGTGGTGTTCACAACGTGTTCCACATGTTGAATCTGAAGAAGTGTCTGTCAGATGAGACCCTCATCGTTCCTTTCAAGGAACTCATTATCAACGACCAGTTGCGCTTCGTTGAGAAACCGGTGGAAATTATGAATCAGGACATCGAAACTTTTAAACGAACCAAGATACCTATCGCTCGAGTTCGTTGGAACTCCCGTCGTGGCCCAGAGTTCACCTAGGAACGAGAGAACCAGATAAAAAGCATATACCCCCAGTTGTTTAAGAAAGGTGAGTCCAATACTAAAGCTACTTCGGAATTTCGGGACGAAATTCCAAACCAACGGGGGTAGGATGTGATACCCCAGGAAAACACACAACACAACTAGCTTCTCCGGCAACTATGTGCTAAATTTCGGGACGAAATTTCTTTCAACTTGGGGATGATGTGACAACTCGTGTAAATTCTTGAATGTATCGTTTTACGGTGTAATTTCATGTACGTTAAATGAATTGAATTGGTGATTGATTTTATTGGAACGATTGTGTGCTTGGTAATGTGTAATGTGAATTATGTGAAACCGAAACCCGAAACTGAAATGTTGGAATATGTTATTTTGTGAATCGAGGCATTGTAAAATATTATTCCGCGATACGCAACGTTTTAATTAATTATTTCATGAATCTTGCGAAACCGTCGCTTAGTGCGTAACCGTTACCTATTGAAACCCAACCCAAACCCACCCCTCCCCTTTCTTGCACCACTTATAGGCCCAAACCCCCACCCCAAGTCCCCTTATTCAAAACCTAAAGCCCAAACCAACATCTCTTGTTCCTTGCAACCCATTAAGTCCAATTCCCTTGAGTTTTAATATATACATATGCATGGATCAAGAAAAACCAAAACCCTAATACTCCCCTCCCTTGTGTGGGTCGACCAGGAAACCCCCCCTTCTGCGCAAATCTCCTCCTCAGTTCAGCTTCTTGATTCGCTTTTCACTTCCTCGTTATCCCTTCTCTTTCTCCAATGTTAGTATTCTTGATTTGGATTGTGATTCTTGGTGTAAATTTGTATAATCAGGTCTGTGATTTTTAGTTGACATGCTAGGGTTTTGTTGTTGCATGATTTTCGATTGATTATGCGATTGTGTGAATTGTTTGATGATATGCATGCATACATGATCATTGGCTGCGTTTTTAACGAAATCATGATGTGTTATGGCTAGGGTTTTGTGATTATTGGTATGGTTAGATGGTAAAGGATGATTAGCCTGCTGTTTGTTGTTATTAGGAAGAGTCGGGATCGTTTACATGCGTTTTGCTGTTGTTTAAATGTAAAATAGCATGCTGATTGACAAAAATAGCCAACTTCAGTTGGCTGCAAACAGACCATTATAAATCGAAAAGTTGATTTTCTGAAGTCTAAATTATACATATTCAAAAACCGCTTCAAATGGCAGTGGAATCATATTTTTTTGAGGTCGTTTGCTATTTTTAAAGGTCCGTTTGGTACAGCAGCAAAAGCTGCGTTTTTCCTGCAGAAAATGTGTGTTATGTTTTTCGTCATAACTTGAAGCCTGGATAGAGTTAAGTCGTGAAATTCGTACAGGAGATGGCCACGGGTGTCATTGCAATTTTCCAACTGGAATTTCATCAATCGGACATACGATGGATTTTAAATGAATTTTTCTGTGAATTCCAGTCAGAAAGTGACGAATCTGATTGCAGCCCGGTAAATGATTTTTAGAAAATAATTGGTAATGAATTGGATCCCGAGATTTTTACACAATGATACATGGACTGTTTAGAACATTTTGTAACATTTTGAGAATTTTTGGAATAATTTAACTATTTTATTAAAATACCCGAAAACAGCTCAGTTTTGGAGGTTAAAGCTGAAACAATATAAGTAGTGATTTGCGTGTCTAAATATCGGTTATGTTATCTGATAATGATCTAACTTGTTATATGTCAATGAAAGTGTTATGTGAAGTGTTGTGTGCTTGCTCTTGAGTATTCATAGGTGGAATGTGTATACGGGCATGAACTGTCAAAGTGAGTGCATATTATGTGGCAGATGCGTGTAGGAACTTTGTGCTCTATTTGAAACCACTAATGGACTAAATGGTAATCATACTAGGACGTGATTGAACAACCCTGACTGTTAGCTAATTTAAGAGTCCAACCGAGCAACCAAAGGTGAGTTCACACTTTTTACAAAGCATGGGATTCCCGGTGGTATGGGAATGAGTTAAATAAGGATTCCCGGTGGTTTGGGAATGGGTTAAATAACAACTATCCCCCATAGGTGGGATATAATCTGTGTATTCTCCTTGGGTAGAATACATACCTCCGTCCTCCTTGTGTAGGACAACAACCTTAAACTTACTAGACAAAACTCTATCATGAAGTCCCTCATTTTTATATCGATTTAATCGCCGGGCCATTGGCAAACGGGTCATTAGTTAAATAGCGCTATTAGGTCTGACAAGCCTCACACCGTGCCGCAGAGGACGGGAGTGGACTAATGTACTTGGACACTTAGTCAATGATGATAGATTTTGACGCAGGGCACTCAAACATGACTTAAATCAGTAGTCGATATGGTAACGGGTCTAGTGGTTTACAACATGGGGTAGCCCCCACGGTATATGGTTATGGGAACAAGGAACTTAACAACTTTGGTTTTTGAAACAACTTAGGGATTTTTGGAACAACACTAAAACGAACAACCAACTGTGAACTCGCCAACCTTTTTGTTGACACGTTACCACATGCTTTGCAGGTTGTTAGGTACAGGGATGGAGCTTGCACGAGGAGTGAGCGTTGTGGCTAGGAATCCACAGTTGGATTCCTACTAATGGACTTTATGATTTGTAAATTGTTTTTTTTTGGGTTTTATTACTTCATGCTTACGCTACTTTTTAAATTTGGTTTTGGATTTCGTTTTAATGAACTTTAAACGTTTGGTTGCTATAGTTTTACCTTACTTTATTTAAATGTTCAGTATGATTGTTGGTATGATCCTGGTCAGTCACACACCTCGCGGTAATACTCCGCTTGTGGATTTTTAGGGTGTGACATATAAAGCCCTAAATCTAAAGATCTTAAGGTGTCGGCTAACCGAATGAGCAATTAAAGCATTAAACGATGAAATTTAGAACACTTACCTTCACCATTGTAAGTGTTGTGCCGATCAACACCCCTAGGTCTAAATTTGGGCAGCGTAACGGCTTGAAAATGCTTTAAGTCCGGATGAGAAAGTGTTCGAATGAACATAATGTGGTCCGGATGGCCCTTATATATCATCCAAAGTCCATCCGTCCGGATGGACTATGCTCCAGATGGACTTTTTCTCCAACGGTCCGGATGGACTCCATCCGTCCGGATGGGCTTTCCAATTCCAAACTTTTCAAATTTTCAAACTTTTTACCAATTTTATCATATTTTAACATCCACTCAGGTATCCAAGTCCAAATTAATGACCCTGGTTACTCGATTTGTCGACCAAGTCCAAGTTAATGACTGTCACACCCCCAAAATACCACATGCGGAATTACCGCGGGGCGTGTGACGTACCAGGATCCAAGCCACCAATCACATTGAACTTCGCATAATATAATTAAATAAAACTTTCATTTATTGACATAAAGTGTTGCAACGTTACAAACAATTCACAGTATACAGCGGAAGCATAATTCGTTCGTTAAGTGTTTATAAACCATTAGTCTTGTGTTGCGATTCTATGTATCTCGACCCATGACCACTCCAGCCTCCCAGACAGCAAGTTGCAATAATATGCACCTAAAGGCCTGCAAGGCATGTAACAACAAATCAACAACAAAGTTGAGCGAGTTCACAGTTGGTTGTCCATTTTATAGTTGTTCCAAAAACCACGAGTTTATTCAAAAACCATGAGTTATCAAATCCATTGTTTCCCAAACCATAACCAGTGGGGGCTTCCCCAAGTGAACCACTAGACCGTTACCATATCGACAACTGATGGAAATAAGTTGTGCCCTACGTCAATGTCTATCATCATTGACTAAGTGCCCAAATCCATTAGTACACGCCCGTCCGACCGGCACGGTGTGAGGCTTGTCAACCCTAACAGCGCTATCAACTAATGACCCGCTCGCCATTGGCCCGGCGATTAAGTCGATATAACAATGAGGGACTTCATGATAGAGTTTTGTCTAGTAAGTTTAAGGTTGTTGTCCTACCCAAGGAGAACGAACGTACGTATTCTACCCAAGGAGAATACGCAAGATTAATATTGGCATCCGACCCATGGAGGATGGCGGTACATATCCTACCCAAGGAGGATATGCAGGTTCCGTTTTAGTTCTTTAACCCATTCCCAACCACCGGGAATCCCATGCCTTAGAAAGAGTGTGAACTCACCTTGGTTTGCTCGGTAAGATTAGTTACGTGTTCAGTTGCTCAAAACAATCCTAACATAGTTACCGATATCAATTAGACTCATGCACCAACATCCACTTAT
This sequence comes from Helianthus tuberosus, assembly GCA_030545235.1. NCBI lineage: Eukaryota > Viridiplantae > Streptophyta > Magnoliopsida > Asterales > Asteraceae > Helianthus > Helianthus tuberosus. The sequence continues at coordinate 15,165 of JARYGA010045025.1, forward strand.
TAAAACAAGTTGTAAACATAGATTGATCACCCCGTGGCCTGTATGGCGTAACAGTTCACGTAAATTCGTATCACATATAGTTCACATAATGCATAATAAGTACTCACATCACAAGTAATCACGTATCGCAGCCGTAACAGACTAATAACACTTGACAGCTCGTTATATTATTCCAGTTATTCTTCTAGCATCTCATGTCAAACATACAATTAACGGGTGACTTCATGTACCATACGAGGCCCTTAAACCCGACATACGAAACCCAGGCCCAAACCTGTCCCGGCCCGCAACCCTTATGCGGTTCCTGTTTCAGCTCATGGCCCAGCAATTAAGGGGCGGCCCATCATGCAAAAATGACCCGTATGTACCTCAAGCCCAATGAACTGTGCATTTACATATGATATGTGCGACTCATTGTGTTTTCTCAAAAATGAATATAAATTAGTTAGATCAAAATAATGGCCGACATAGACTGATGGTTTCCAAAACTCTATTGGACCTTTAAACTTTTGTCTTGTAATGAGCCATTAATTGGAAAGGATTATCATTTGACTAGACCAAACTCATGTGACACTAACAAAACAATTAAATGTCGTTGAGAATTCCTGAACAATTGCATTCAATATATTGCCAACATCATTGAATGCAATAAAGTTAAATGTGCAGCTCATAATAGAGTTCACAGAATCATCATCATCATCATCATCATCATCATGCACCACCTAGCATATGCATATCAATTAATCACGCATGCTTTGACAATTTCATCCAAACAACCAGTTCCATGTTACCTCCCAATCATGCCACACATTCTATTTCATATAATCAACATATTTACTATCCATTGCCATGCGTGTGTAATTCATACAGATCCTACGATTATTCATAATTAACATATTCTAGTTACTCTGTTTATATTACATAAATATATCCAAGATTCATTATCATACATATATAATCTGTTACATCAGATTGCACGTAAACAAGATCCTCAAATAGGGAATCAATATACACATATCACAACTAGCCAAATCATCATAATTAATTCCCCCATATCATTACAATCGAGGTACACTAATAACAGCCCTTAAGTTCATGTTTTAGTCCATGCTTATCAACACATATTCATATATTATCGTGCCAGAACCTAAGTCGCTTTATAAACAACTCTAAAATAATTCAGATCACGCATATTATTAGTACTTATCACGATTACATTCACATATATAAACACAACATCAAGTATCAATACTACTATGCATGACGAAAGGATTTGACTTGAAACATAGTGAGATTAACTAACCGGAGAAAATCAAGATGGAGTTGAGGAAGTCACACGAGATGGGGGAGGGGTTTCGTCGTCGATTTCCAAGAGAAGAGAGAAGGTGAGAATATGTTAGGGTTTGTGCAACTTGATTCTTAATTATACGTGACATAATGTTCCCTAATATGAAAGCATAATTCACACGGGTTTGAGGGATTTGGTTCGGGCCAGGTTTGAGGTGTGTGGGCAAAGATGGGGATGGGAGGCCCACTTCACCAAGGAGTGTGTAAAACGACCAAGTCTGCGGCCCAAACTTAGTTAGCATAATCTTCTAAACTAACTAAGTAACCCACACTTATAAACACTTAACTATTTCCTGTATGAATAACCAATATACACCCATAGGTATTTAGTGGTGCACGAGCGTAATCCCACAAGTTCCACATGGTCGCACAAAATAAGTAATTAAATGTAAAGGCATACGCCAAAAGTTGTGGAATTTAAGTAATGCGAACCTTAAATATTCGGGTTGTCACATCATCCCCAACTTGAAAGAAATTTCGTCCCGAAATTTAGCACGTAGTTACTGGGGAAGCTAGTTAGGTTGCATGGTTTGCTGGTTTTCCTGGGGTGTCACATCATTCCCCCGTTGGTTTGGAATTTCGTCCCGAAATTCCGCAGTAGCTTCAGCCTCAGTAGTGGTTTCATTGTTTTCGAACAACTGGGATATTTGTGTTTCATTTGGTCTTCTCGTTCCCAGGTTAACTCTGGGCCATGACGGGAGTTCCAACGAACACGAACAATAGGTATCCTGGTGCGTTTGAGAATCTTGACCTCCCGGTCCAAGATTTCCACTAGTGCTTCGACAAATCGCAACTGATCGTCGATGGTGAGCTCCTTAAAAGGAACTATGAGGGTTTCATCTGACAGACACTTCTTCAGATTCGACACAATGGAATACGTTGCGAACTCCACTGAGTTCTTCGGGTAGATTCAATCTGTAGGCCACCTTGCCAATTCTCCCCGCGATTTCGAAAGGTCCAACATATCGCGGGTTGAGTTCGCCTCGTTTACCAAAATGAACTACACCTTTCCAAGGTGAGACGTTAAGTAGTACTCGATCCCCAACCTGGAACTCGAGTGGTTTCCTGCGCTTATCAGCGTAGCTTTTCTGACGGTCACGAGCTGCCGCCATTCGTTGTCGTATCTGAGCAATCTTTTCTGTTGTGTCTTCGACGAGTTCTGGGCTAGTGATTTGGCTGTTTCCAAATTCTGCCCAACAAAGAGGTGATCGGCACTTCCGTCCGTACAATGCCTCGAACGGAGCAGCCTGGATGCTGGTGTGGTAACTGTTGTTATACGAAAACTCCACTAAAGGTAGATGCCGCTCCTAGCCGTTACCAAGGTCGATTACACATGCTCGAAGCATGTCTTCAAGAGTTTGGATGGTGCGTTTAGTCTGCCCATCCGTCTGTGGATGATATGCTGTGCTCATGTCTAGACGTGAGCCAAAGGATTTGTGCATCGCTTGCCACAAATCAGATGCAAATCGTGGGTCATGATCAGAGATAATGGAGGTTGGCACCCCGTGCCTAGCAACCACTTCTTTCAGGTAGATGACTGCAAGTGTAGAAAAACTTATCCGTTTCCTTGATGGCTAGAAAGTGTGCTGGTTACGTGAGACAATCAACGATCATCCAGGTGATATTGTTTCCGTTTCGAGTTGTAAGTAGACTAGAGACCAAATCCATGGCAGTCTGTTTTCGCTTTCCATAAAGGTGTTTCCGGTTGCTAACACTTCACTTTGACTTTTTCACAAGTCAAACATCATTCCCATACCTAGCTAGGTGGGCCTTCATGCCCGATTACCAGTACAAGGTTTATAAATCCTAATGCCTCTTATCAAAACCCAGACGGCTAGAATATCGAAGCCGGTGTGCTTTGCTCAACACGAGTTCCCTACAGTTGCCGTATAATGAGACCCACATTCGTTCCATGAGGTAATGAGAATCGTCCGACCTGTCAAGGGTTGCTTCTCCATGCCCCGCATGGGTTCAACTTGAAAATCCTCTTCTTTCGGTTCTCCAGTTTGAACAGAGCGAGTCTGATCAGGTAAGTTAGAGTCGATAGTGAGCTGCAAAGCTCGTGCACGTTCAAGTTTCATAGTTGTAATCATCCTAAAGTTCCCTCCAGCGATGCCATTAACTGATTTAGCTCTGTCGAAGCTAAGGTACACGGGAGGCCCTTGTGATCGGTCTAAATAACGCATCTGGTACCGTCCAAGTGATGCCTCCATCTAAAATCCCAAGACCACGGTTTTCACCGCCAGTTGTGTGTCGTGCAGTTCCTCTTTGTAACTCCATCACGTAAGTCATCACTCTCTCGTGTTGCGTCGGTGTGTAACTGGGACTCTGATTCGGACCATCATGGTATACCACTAAATCACCCGCACCCTCGGGTAAAGATGATGCTCAGTGCATTGCAGTGTTGGGATTCGAAAGCTTAAAAGACGTCCTCCTGTTTTGTCTCCCACGAACACAGCACCCTGCTATGCTTAAGGGAGTTAAGCTGCGCGATCTTCGAAAATCTTGCGATAAATCTATGATAGTATCCAGCGAAACCAAGGGATTGCCGTATCCCCGAAGGGATCTTTGGTGTCGACCAATACCTAATAAAATGGATCTTAGGTAGACTTCGTATAGGGTTGCTCCTCCCTAGGAGCTCAAAAACGACATACAAGTTTCGCCAATGATATTCCTTTCTCCTAGAAGTGATTCAGAACACAGTCGACTCAGGTGGTTCATAAAGCTGCTGGTGTGTTGATTAACTCAATGGTTATGGGATACAAAGTTGCACTGGCCGTATTGCGTTCTCTATGCCGCTCCAAAACATTCTCCTCTTGGACTTCCATCTGATAATGGCTCGTTTCGTTAATCAATCCTCGAATGGAAGCTTGTCCCTCGCAACTGGTCAATAGGGTGTTACTACATGGTTGAAGCGAACGGTTCTTGACTGTCACCTTGCTGAGTTCTCGATAATGTATACACGTACGAAAAGGTTTATCTTCACGGGTATAACTGGGGCTCCCCAAAGCGAAAAGCTAGGTCCGACAAAACTCCTGTTCGATAGTTCCTGTAGTTGATTAGACAACTCTTGCAACCCTCCGGTTGTAAGACGGTAAGAAGTACGAGTAATCAGGGCGGCACGTGGCGCGAGATCAGCTGAGATTCTTCTCTATAATTGTGGAAGTTGACCGGTAAATTCTACGGGTAAGACATCGAGAGAAATCACGGGCAGTTGGTGGATCCTCGATCCTCTTTTCCTTAAGCTTGACATCAGTAACGAGTGCTATCATGGCGGGGTAATCCTTCCGTGGACACTTCTGGCCTTCACTGCTGAATTGATGCTAACCTCTGCACCACTCGGATACTTTATGACAGACGGCAACCTTCCCCTCACAGGGTATAACTACGCGATGTCTAGTTAACCCACCCATACTGACTATTGCATCAACACCATCATGGATAGTAGAAGGAAGACCGATGTCGAAAACTTGTCCCACACGGTTGAATTTGCATCCCTACAAACATGTGATGCTTCAATTGACTTGTCACCAGCCTTTCAAGAAACATCAGGGTTAAATTGGACAGGGGCGAAGCGATTAGCTACCCGTACAAGCTTCCAAATTGCCACCATCCTGGCGTTGCCCACGTCAACCCTAAATGCCCTTCCATAAGCATCATTTCCAATGTTGCTGTTTTCATTACAAGGATTTCAAGTACTGTCGTTGTTCCTTTGGTCGTTGTCCTCTTACTTAACCACGGCCAATCCATGTTGTAGGCACCTTTATTTCCATACTGCAGGCTAGGGTTACGAATACCTTGTTGTCGCTGTGACTGCTGCCCCCAATGTCGTTGCTCGAAACGAAGCTCTACGATTCTTCACCATCAAGGTCCATCTTGTCAATTCCACGCCACGTCCTAAGGCGTTACTCATCGTGCTGGCAGTCACACATTCCATACTACCATCAGTTATCCTCACTTATGCCTCGATTAATTCGTAAGAGTGGACTCCCATGAGTCGCTGACAAGGGTTAAGGATTCGTTTGAGGCCAATTCACTGGTGCTCGTTGCCGGTAATCAGGGTCGTCAAAGTACTGAGGTCGGTGGAGTACTACGCTCATCCTCCTGTCCATCGATGTTGCAAGTTGTTTGAGTAATGCACGGTCTGTTACGAGAGTATTGCAGAAGTGATCACACTTCGGGATCTAAGACGTCAATACATGAGTTTCAGCAAACGAAGAGGAGTAAGAAAGGTATCGATCAATCATTCGACGCTGCGACATCCAACTCAGGGACGTTCATTTAAGCACCTAACATTCTATACGGTTTGCTAGGTGTTCAGATGGGTGTTCAGGTAATACTCGATAGCATCGAGATTCGAAAAGATTCAGAGAGGAGTGAAAAGGTCACGTTCGAGTAGGAGACAATCACTGCTATACCCCTATAGGCTTGTTATGTTTCACATTGATCAAATAACGGAGCGGAACCCTTTTTCCACTTGTTAAGGCTCACTGGGACTCGCATGCACCCCACATTATTATTATGTGTGCACCCACAATAATATTGTGATTTGCATGCTCATCTCAGCTCCTCTAAACTCATGTCAAATGGTTCCTCAAACTCGAGTAGCAACCAAAGAGCATCACGAAGCGTAAGTCATGAATGTTTAGGGAAGTACCACCCTATCGGTCACATAACACAAGCAAGTAATACGTGAATTCATACTGTTGTGTTAAACGTGAAATCACATGCAATATCATATGTAAGTGTTCACTAGTTATGCAGTACAATGAGTATACGAGAGACGAACCTTCCAATCTGGAGCTGAGTGTCATGGTCGTATTCACGTTTTCAGAACTGTTCGGTTATAGTCTGGTTTTACAAAAACATTTCCCCATTTTTAAAACCAAGTTCACTATAACCAATGGCTCTGATACCAATCTGTCACACCCCCAAAATACCACATGCGGAATTACCGCGGGGCGTGTGACGTACCAGGATCCAAGCCACCAATCACATTGAACTTCGCATAATATAATTAAATAAAACTTTCATTTATTGACATAAAGTGTTGCAACGTTACAAACAATTCACAGTATACAGCGGAAGCATAATTCGTTCGTTAAGTGTTTATAAACCATTAGTCTTGTGTTGCGATTCCATGTATCTCGACCCATGACCACTCCAGCCTCCCAGACAACAAGTTCCAATAATATGCACCTAAAGGCCTGCAAGGCATGAAACAACAAATCAACAACAAAGTTGAGCAAGTTCACAGTTGGTTGTCCATTTTATAGTTGTTACAAAAACCACGAGTTTATTCAAAAACCATGAGTTATCCAATCCATTCTTTCCCAAACCATAACCAGTGGGGGCTTCCCCATGTGAACCACTAGACCGTTACCATATCGACAACTGACGAAAATAAGTTGTGCCCTACGTCAATGTCTATCATCATTGACTAAGTGCCCAAATCCATTAGTACACGCCCGTCCGACCGGCACGGTGTGAGGCTTGTCAACCCTAATAGCGCTATCAACTAATGACCCGCTCGCCATTGGCCCGGCGATTAAGTCGATATAAAAATGAGGGACTTCATGATAGAGTTTTGTCTAGTAAGTTTAAGGTTGTTGTCCTACCCAAGGAGGACGAACGTACGTATTCTACCCAAGGAGAATACACAGGATTAATATTGGCATCCTACCCATGGAGGATGGCGGTACATATCCTACCCAAGGAGGATATACAGGTTCCGTTTTAGTTCTTTAACCCATTCCCAACTACCGGGAATCCCATGCCTTAGAAAGAGTGTGAACTCACCTTGGTTTGCTCGGTAAGATTAGTTACGAGTTCAGTTGCTCAAAACAATCCTAACATAGTTACCGATATCAATTAGACTCATGCACCAACATCCACTTATTAAAACAAGTTGTAAACATAGATTGATCACCCCGTGGCATGTATGGCGTAACAGTTCACGTAAATTCGTATCACATATAGTTCACATAATGCATAATAAGTACTCACATCACAAGTAATCACGTATCGCAGCCATAACCGACTAATAACACTTGACAGCTCGTTATATTATTCTAGTTATTCTTCTAACATCTCATGTCAAACATACAATTAACGGGTGACTTCATGTACCATACGAGGCCCTTAAACCCGACATACGAAACCCAGGCCCAAACCTGTCCCGGCCCGCAACCCTTATGCGGTTCCTGTTTCAGCTCATGGCCCAGCAATTAAGGGGCGGCCCATCATGCAAAAATGACCCGTATGTACCTCAAGCCCAATGAACTGTGCATTTACATATGATATGTGCGACTCATTGTGTTTTCTCAAAAATGAATATAAATTAGTTAGATCAAAATAATGGCCGACATAGGCTGATGGTTTCCAAAACTCAATTGGACCTTTAAACTTTTGTCTTGTAATGAGCCATTAATTGGAAAGGATTATCATTTGACTAGATCAAACTCATGTGACACTGACAAAACAATTAAATGTCGTTGAGTATTCCTGAACAATTGCATTCAATATATTGCCAACATCATTGCATGCAATAAGGTTAAATGTGCAGCTCATAATAGAGTTCACAGAATCATCATCATCATCATGCACCACCTAGCATATGCATATCAATTAATCACGCATGCTTTGACAATTTCGTCCAAACAACCAGTTCCATGTTACCTCCCAATCATGCCACACATTCTATTTCATATAATCAACATGTTTACTATCCATTGCCATGCGTGTGTAATTCATACAGATCCTACGATTATTCATAATTAACATATTCTAGTTACTCTGTTTATATTACACAAATATATCCAAGATTCATTATCATACATATATAATCTGTTACATCAGATTGCACGTAAACAAGATCCTCAAATAGGGAATCAATATACACATATCACAACTAGCCAAATCATCATAATTAATTCCCCCATATCATTACAGTCGAGCCACACTAATAACAACCCTTAAGTTCATGTTTTAGTCCATGCTTATCAACACATATTCATATATTATCGTGCCAGAACCTAAGTCGCTTTATAAACAACTCTAAAATAATTCAGATCACGCATATTATTAGTACTTATCACGATTACATTCACATATATAAACACAACATCAAGTATCAATACTACTATGCATGACGAAAGGATTTGACTTGAAACATAGTGAGATTAACTAACCGGAGAAAATCAAGATGGAGTTGAGGAAGTCACACGAGATGGGGGAGGTGTTTCGTCGTCGATTTCTAAGAGAAGAGAGAAGGTGAGAATATGTTAGGGTTTGTGCAACTTGATTCTTAATTATACGTAACATAATGTTCCCTAATATGAAAGCATAATTCACACGGGTTTGAGGGATTTGGTTCGGGCCAGGTTTGAGGTGTGTGGGCCAAGATGGGGATGGGAGGCCCACTTCACTAAGGAGTGTGTAAAACGACCAAGTCTGCGGCCCAAACTTAGTTAGCATAATCTTCTAAACTAACTAACTAACTAACCCACACTTATAAACACTTAACTATTTCATGTATGAATAACCAATATACACCCATAGGTATTTAGTGGTGCACGAGCGTAATCCCACAAGTTCCACATGGTCGCACAAAATAAGCAATTAAACGTAAAGCCATACGCCAAAAGTTGTGGAATTTAAGTAATGCGAACCTTAAATATTCGGGTTGTCGCAATGACCTTGGTTGACCCGATTACGGGGGTGGTTCTGATACCTTAGGAAAATCTATTATTCGTCTAAAATAGAGATATTGATCTATAACTTATGTCTAGTTTCAAATTTGATCAACGAGTTTTAAGCATGTTGGTTGTGGATGAGAGTACAACTCCATACGTTTGAGTGGAAAAGGCTTCAAAATGGATGACAAGCAAACAATACTCTTTAACATGAAGGGACAAATGTTACCATAAAGTTGCATGACAACATTATCTCAATGTCTCAAAACAATATTTGAAAATTAGATGGGTTATCTAGTTAGGGCTGTTCATGAGCCGAGCCGAGCTAGGGCAAGCTCGGGCTCGGCTCGATTATTAACCGAGTTGGCTCGGCTCGGCTCGGATTTGAAACCGAGCTGAAAATGTAAGCTCGGGCTCGACTTGGTTTTAAACCAAGCTGACTCGGCTCGGCTTGGTTTGGCTCGATTTTAAAAATAAAAATTAATGCATAGCTCTCATCGGATTTGAAACCGAGCTGAAAATATAAGCTCGGGCTAGGCTTGGTTTTAAACCGAGCTGACTCAGCTCGGCTTGGTTTGGCTCGATTTTAAAAATAAAAATTAAAACATAGCTCTCAAAATTCAGTATTCTAAAATATTATTCAATACTTTAAAAGAACATATTCAAAATAAGTTCAACCTAATATATTACAAGCCAAAATCACGTTCAACAACGCAAAATAAGTTTTATATTTCAAGTAAATACAACATTTGTTCATTAGCACGGCAATCAACCTTTAAATATGTCATAGATATCAAACTACAAGCCTAAATACATGTAAATATTAATCATTTTTTTGTAATATATTATATATATAAAAAAATAAAATATATTATAAGTTCGAGCTAAGCCAAGCCGAGCTACCAAGCGAGCCAAACCGAGCCAATTTGGCTCGTCACGAGCCGAGCCGAGCCGAGCCGAGCCGAGCTAGGCTCACTTTCTAACCGAGCCGAGCCGGCTAGGCTCACTTTCAAACCGACCCATATCGAGCGAGCTTTTTCCAAGCTAAATCCGAGCCAGCTCCGAGACGCAAGCTTTTTGGACAGCCATAATCTGGTTCTACTGATACAGTGTTTGACTAGGTACTTGCCCGAACAAGGTGGATTTAAAGTTTGGGAGCCTGCGAGATGTTGCGGAGTGCAAATCGCCCTATAATCTCCACCAACTCATGTTTCATCATCACTATCTGTGAGAACCTGGAGTTCGGTTACTCGAACGCGCTCAGACCGGATTAGCAACTACAGCCTCGTGCGGAATCCAAGAATGTAGTAGGAGAGAGAAAAACAACGCAAACACCGTTTAACATGATTCTCATTAATGATAAAAGCTTGTACAAGATCCGGAGAGAATTCGACAGAGCTTCGCCTTAGGTTCTAAAAGAACTGTTACAAATGAAGACCCAAGGACCCTATTTATAGGCAAGCTCATCCGGGTGAACACTATCTAGCCCATCCGTCCGGATGGGGTTAGGTCCATCCGTCCGGATGGACTCCATCCGTCCGGATGGACGTACAAAACATTCTAACACATTGTTTCATCCCGGATTCAATACAAAACATACTTAAACTATACATTGACCACAAACTGGTAAATAAAGACTCGATACAGATGAAAACTACAAACATATGCATCTACAGACTCTCCCTTTGATGTAGCTGTAGTCTTTCTTCCTGTATAGTCTTGATCACGCCTTCCTATTGCATTTTCGTTCTCTGTACTTCCTCCTTCTTTCCTCTTTATGCTCTTCTAGCATTCTCTGTCTCTTGTGTCTTCCCACATTAATCCACCATTCTTTGTATTCTCTATCACCATCTCTAGCCTTTGACCACCTTGGAATCTTTCGTTCTTCTTTCCCTATTGGTGTTTGGTTAGTCACTGGCTTCTCCAAACCCAATCTCCATCTTGCACGCTTAGCAGCATCTGCCATCTTCTTATCCATCTCCTCGTTATAACGTTCTTTCTTGAGAAATTCTTGTAACTCGAGATCTCTCCACGTAGATTCCCAATAACGACCAGAATTGATATCTTTTTCAAAACAAACGTTCACCGGCTTCTGATATCTTTGTGCTTGATCTTTTTCTACTTCATTATATACAATCTTGTTGAAGAAAAGGCATTCGATATCCTTCTTCGAACAATTAACAAGCCACATTGGATCAAGAATGTGAATATACCTCCAGTTGCTTGTTTTCCCATCTAATAATGTGATCACCGCTTCACACATGCTTGGATTGAAGACCCAACCTTTGAAATCTTGGAAGAAATCTTGTTCCATTTCTTTCAAAGGCATGTTCCTCAAACATCTTGGACGTTTGACGTGTAGCGTGATATCCTTCTCCCCTGTAACTAGATCAATCTTTACTATATGTTTTGGATGTTGAGGTTTCCAATCTAGAAAATTCAACTCAGCTTGCTTCTAGATATAACCCCACAACCTTTGCTCATGAAATTTAACTTCTGGACCATACCAGTACTGCTTTATATTCTTCGTCTTCACTAACTCTTCAATATCCCACCACGGAAGAGTTTTCAAATCTTGAAGAAATTCAAAGTATTGGACTTCATACTCAAGCTTGATTGGATATACTTTCAAATCTTCTACATAACCCCAAGACAAGATGTCTCCAAGCGATTCGTCTAGATGTCGAGTGAAGAACTTTAACGGCCTTTTGAACTTCCTCTCTTTCGGCATTTGCCTAAACCATTTCTTTCTTTCTTCACGAAGATCTTCTTTTGAAATTGTCTTTGGAATACCATCTGTAGAGATCTTCTCAGCCACTTTTCTTCTAAGTTCATCTTCATTGTGCGAACGAAACAGTTCATCAAAAGTAGGAAAATCATCATCTAGACCAGTATAATGGAATGGAACGTCCTGGTCAAAGTCTGATCCCTCTTCAATGATCACATCATCAAAATTATTTGCCTCATCTACCATTTTGAACACATATTAACGATCAGGAGTCGCTGGAATTTCTTCTTCAATATCAAACTTGAAATTCTCATCATCCATATCCAGAGTTTCCAACATAGACTCCCTCGTCCAATTTTCTACTAACTCTCCCTCTTCAACATTATGATTAAGGAAAATAACTTTTGGAGTGTTAGAGAATTCCTTATGAAGATCAGCATGTTTATATCCTGAGGTAGACTCCCCCTGAGGTTGAACTTCTTCTCGTTCTTCATTCTGCTCATTATTCAAGTAATGAACAACTTGACTAGTACCTGATGGTCTCACGATCAAAGCACCACCAGCACCTCCCTGGTCATTTTCATTATCACCTTTATCATCCTTATCATCATGGTGATCATCATCAACATCATCACCAAACCATTCCTTCAATTCTTCATCATCGTCATCGTCATCTTCAAACTTTCTTAGCTTTGCCCTTAGTCGTCGTCTTTCAACTTCAGTTCTTCTTTGACTAACCTCCTTGCTGTAGAAAACTTCCTTTGATTTACCAACCAGAGTGAAAAACTATGCAGGAACTAGAGCAAGGTCATTGTTAACGTCATCCTCTGCAACATTCACCTCAATCTCTGCAGCATTGACCTCAACCTCTGCATCTTTCATTTCAACATCAGCAGCACTAACTTCAACATTTGAAACATTTACCTCAACATCAGGTTGTGATTGCTCTGGTTGGCTCGACGATCCAAGAATTTCTTCTGTATCAACCACAACGCCTTTGCCTTTATCTTTTAATGCTTTTGCGGCTTCCTCAGCATCTCTCTTTTCTTTTTCCATCCTCCGAGCCTCAGCTCTTTGGATTTCTATCTCATCAAATGCCACATCTTTGGAGGTTTTGGAGTTGGAACTTTCCTTAGGAAAACCATGACTCAAGCTTTGTGGAGTTGGAACTTTCTTTGTCGTTGAGCTAGGTTCTTCTACTATCTTGAACTGGAATAGACTGTTGAACAGGAGAACATGGAAGAGTTGCCATTCTGAACTCACTTTGAACTGGAATTTCAACTTCAACGCTTTCAACTCTTTCTATCTCTGGAATCTGTTCAAAAATCGAAGTTGTGACCTTTCTAGCTTTCTGTCTCCTTGGAACATCACCAGTTGGCGTAGCTTTACTCTTTCGAATACCTTTCTTTTTTAACTTCTCTTTCTCTACAGGTGTAGGCTCGTAAGATGCATCTTCTTCATCTGAAGCTTTATTTTTCTTAGGAGTTGTTTTCAATCTGAACTTTCCACTAACATATGAAGTGAGTGCAATCTTTGTAACTTCGATTTCGCTTTCAGTTTCATTAGAATCATTGTACACCTCACCTTCAACCAACGTCTCTTTCATTGTTTCACCACTAGCTATAGTTTCAATATTCTCAACAACTTTTGCAGCATCTTGATTTGCTATGATATCTACAATCTCTCCAGCAAAAATATCATGATCACCTACAACAGAAAATCATCATTTTCAGGAGGAAGTTCAATTGGTTCATCGACCAACCACGGTGGTGATTTCTGCTTCTTTGTTGTGCTCTTTGGAGCAGCTTTAGGAGTTGTAACTTTAGGAGTTCTCTTTTTCGGCTTCTAATCTTTCTTTACCCACCATCTGGTCTTCTTGGGTACAAACGGCTCCATTTTCTTTGTTTCTTCATCAGACCCACTATTATCATGCCTCCACTTGTCGTCTTCAGGAGCCTGATAATCTGCTTTCTCGATTGTAACAAACTTCTTTCTAAACTTTGGTTCCTTGCCCTTTTCAATCCCTCTGCAGACGTCTAACCGCTTCAAGGTCTCGTTATCTATATGTTCCAACTTTAACTCATCACTATCAACCTTCGGCAAGTTTTGAATGTGATCATCAAGTAACATTTGCACGAACCTTCGATATTGCACGAAGCGTTCACCTTTAATGTTGTCTAACATATGATTGAAGTTCACTTGCTATATGTTGTAAGGCCTGTTAAGAATCAGACAAGGGATAATATTCATAATATAATCTGGAGTTTCATCGAAAGCACCTTCCCTGTGACCTAACGCATGTATCACAGAATGAATCAAGAACTTGTAGGGTCTTGAAAGCTTCGACTTTGTATATGTTGGATCATTAACGAACCCAATGTATCCCATTCTCATCCAAATCCCCTTGCATAATCTTTCTGGAACTATGATTGGATACTCATCCTTGTCTTTAAAATCTAGAACTCTTCGAACATCACCAACTGTAATCTTCACCGGAATATCAACATCTTTATTATTCTCGTCTTTTATTCTTACAGCTAAATGAATCACCTTTTCATCTTCAACGGAATGTGCTGCATTCCAGAGCGTCCTCACGTGTGACTCGTAGCATTTATGCTGATCCGTCAGTGATTTATGAATTCGGCTATCTTTAATGAACCTCAGAATCTCTTTGAACGGATCCATCTTTGAAAGCTTCTCATCCAAGGCACAATAGATGTTGTGCTTATTATGAAAATCTGAACCCTTAGCCTGCAAAAATAGCATCATCAGAACATGCACGTTTCTCGAGACACATAGTGCACATTGAAAATTTTCAACACTTAGAAAATTTTCTAACATTTACATCATACACTCCATCCGAATGAACAAAAAAAGACAACTGGTCCGAATGGACACTTCTCCGGATGGACTCATCCGGATGGACACGTGGTCCGGATGAGCTATAACAGGTACTATTCAAATCAAAGAATCTACATTGTCCGAATGGACAATATCAAGTTACTGTGCACATCTAAGTCCAATATATGCGTCCGGATGGGCCATTCAGAAGCACATTCGGATGAACAGACATGAAGATTCAAACAAAATCAATCAAATTTTTTGTCAAATTTTATCAAATTGAACAGATATTCTCTCAGAAATAGGGCCAATTAAACCTAATCTAAGTTCAATTTCATCAAATCTAACCTATTAAGCTCTAAATCTAAAGATCTTAAGGTGTCGGCTAACTGAATGAGCAATTAAAGCATTAAACGATGAAATTTAGACATTTACCTTCACCATTGTAAGTGTTGTGCCGATCACCACCCCTAGGTCTAAATTTGGGCAGCGTAACGACTTGAAAATGCTTTAAAGGATTGAGAGAAAAAGGGTTTGGTCCGGATGAGAAAGTGCTCGAATGAACATAATGTGGTCCGGATGGCCCTTATATATCATCCAAAGTCCATCCGTCCGGATGGGCTATGCTCCGGATGGACTTTTTCTCCATCCGTCCGGATGGGCTTTCCAATTCCAAACTTTTCAAATTTTCAAACTTTTTACCAATTTTATCAGATTTTAACATCCACTCAAGTATCCAAGTCCAAATTAATGGCCCTGGTTACTCGATTTGTCGACCAAGTCCAAGTTAATGACCTTGGTTGACCGACTACGGACCGTCTGACATTTTTGATTAAATTTTTCAACGTTTTCAAAAATACAAGTTTCAAGTTAATGAACTTGTTTAACATTTCAGTTTCCCAACATTCTCAGATTAGCTCCCACCCAGTCATTCAGGATCTTTCTCTGCATCTGAGATTCCGAAGATTAGCTTTCCAACACTGGTTTGTCGAAAATAACGTAGAAATAAAATCTTTTTGTATTTTAGAAACTTTATGCTAAAACACACTGAAAATATTTTTGGGTTTAATCTGAAAATAACAACAAGAAACTATTTACAAACATATTTTTGTGAGTTGTGTTAGAGGATCATATCAGATACCGACGAGTCACTAGCACCTTTGAGCTTATTACACACTAAGTTTTAAACAATTCACCTAGATTGTTGATATACTGATCCACTTAAATTCTCACACAGAGTTCAACTGATTCAAGATACGGAATTAATGTTTTAAACACTTCACTTATTCGCGTGTCCCACCTCAGAATATACTCTCGTATCCAGATTCCCCATATTCAGTCTTACAGGTGAGTATACTATAATGATATATGTTCTCTGGGTAGTGCGAGACCATGAGAGCTCAGGTTAGAACTTCCGTTCAGAAAAAGAGATAGAGATGATGGCTCGACTTTAGGTGTGTCCCACTGAGGGATCTTCTTTACACCAACACTTGATTTGTATCTTTCGATATTTATCAATTTTAATGCTGAGAGAAAGCTTTACTTAAAGCGCGTAAAGTATTATACGAGGACTAGGTCATTGTTTCCACAATATCAGAAGTCCTGGTATAATACCCCAGATATCACTAAGTATAAAAACCTAGTATCTCAGAATTAGGCAATCTTTCAATCAAGATTTCAGGGGTTACCTATATATCCGAGAGATGTTCCCCACGAAATAATAAAAATATGGAATTTATGTTTATATCCCGAATTCAGTTTACTAAACGTGTAAAAACCTACCGCACATCATCAGTGAGACCGTTTAACGCTTTTAAGAATCCAAATCTTTAGCGTACTGTGACAGTCTAGTTGATGTACTATCATTGCCTCTTTTTACAACAACTTGTTTTGGGTTTTTCTATGTTTTTTACATTTTTGATTTTTCTAATGTTTTTGTATTTTTACATTTTTTAATGTTTTTGTATTTTTCTAACACCATTTTCTCCCCCTAAAGACCAAAACATTTAAAAATGTGACAAACCAGAGCAGATTGCTTCCCAACGACCTTTGCTTTGGATTCTTCATCAGTGCCAATAATATCTCCCCCTGATGACAAAAGCTTCATCCCGTTTAATTTTAAAAGATTATGAAAACGATTTTTATCAAATGGTTTTGTGTGAAGGTCAGCCTATTATTCGTCGGTGTGGATTTTTTCAATTCGAATCAACTTCTTCTCGTAACAGTCACGGATAAAGTGATGTCGAATCTCAATATGTTTTGTTTTAGCGTGATGAACTGGGTTTTTAGTTATATTAATGGCTTCCTCGTTATCTACAAATATAGGATAGGTAAGAAATTGCAAACCATAATCACTCATCAGCTGCTGAATCCACAGAATCTGTGAACAGCAACTGCTAGCCGAGACGTACTCAGCTTCGCAGGTAGAGAGTGTGATTGTGGTTTGTTTCTTACACTGCCAAGTTACTAGTCGTGGACCGAAGAATTGGCAACATGCAGTTGTAGACTTTGAATTTAGTTTGCAGCATCCGAAATCTGAGTCTGAATAGCCCTCAAGTCTGAAATCACCATCTCTTGGATACCACAACCCCAAACTTGGAGTTCCTTTCAGGTAGCGTAGAATCCATTTGACGATGACCATATGTGAAGCTCTTGGACTCGACTGATATTGGGCTGCGAGGCAAGTTGGGTACATTATATCGGGTCGAGATGCAGTTAAGTACATAAGCGATCCAATCATTGAACGGTATAAAGTTTCGTCAACCTTCTCTCCCGAGAGATCAGGATTGATACCGTGGTTGGTCGCTAATGGGGTGGACATTGGAGCGGTCCCTGACATACTGAATCTCTCTAGAACATCATGAACGTACTTCGTCTGATGTATGAAGCTCCCCTCTGGCAGTTGATCGACCTGCAGGCCAAAGAAGAACTTCATCTCACCCATGGAACTCATCTCGAACTTCTGCTTCATAACTTTCTCAAATTCTTTGCAAAGTTCTTCATTGGTAGACCCGAAAATAATGTCATCAATGTAAATTTGTACTATCAGAAGATGACCAGCGACTTCCTTTGTGAAGAGAGTGGCATCTACTTTTCCTCGTATGAAGCCGTTAGATAACAGGTGCTAAGAAAGCGTCTCATACCAGGCTCTCGGGGCCTAGTGCAACCCGTACAAGGCTTTGTCGAGAAGATAAACTTTATCTTTGTGAATTGGGTCAATGAATCCCGGTGGATGACCGACGCAAACCTCCTCTTTCACCTTACCGTATAGGAACGCCGACTTTACATCTAGCTGATATACTTTAAACCCTTTCCACGATGCGAATGCGAGAGGGATGCAAATAGCTTTAAGTCTAGCAACTGGGGCATACACTTCTGTGAAATCTATTCCCTCTTGTTGAATGAAGCCTGAACGACCAGGCGAGCTTTATTACGAACAATCACGCCTCTGTCATCTCTTTTACACTTAAACACCAATTTTGTATTAATTTTTCTATGACCGTCTGGCAAATCTACAAGCTTCCATACACCAAGTTTCTCGAATTGACCGAGCTCTTCTTGCATAACATTCACCCATGATTCCTCAGTCAACGCCTCTTTGTAAGTTCTCGGTTCAACCTAAGAAATGAAACAGCTGAGAGAAAAATCGTTTTGAAACGAAGCAACTTGATTATAAAAGCAAGTAAAGCCTTGGTCGATCTGGTGTCTAGTTATGACTCCTGCTTGCAGCTCTCCAATGATTAACTCCTCGGGGTGGTAAGATAGCGTCCTTGGCATTACCTCACCAGAAACAGTTACCTCGCAATCCAGATTAGTAACATTCTGTTCAGCAACCTGATCATCAACTTGGACTGTCTGATCTGTAGACTGGATCTGCTCCCCCTCAGACTCTGAATCTCCTTTATCAAAGGTTGGACTATCTGAGTCTGATTCTGATTCATCGAACACCGCTGTTTGATTATCCTGAACAGGTTCTTGTTCTGAAGTAATCTGAGTTTGTTGTACTTCTGCATCATCTTGATGAGTTTGACTTGGACCAGCTTCATGATCATTTGACGTTCGATGCCTCTTTGAAGTCTTGGTCGGACCTTTGTTCATTTGAGAAGACTCGTAATCTTGATACAACCTTATCTGATCGACAAAAGATGGTTCTTCAGGAAGATGGAATGATTCCCACATCATCTCATAGTCGAACAACCATGAGTCACCAGGTTTTTGCAATGGCATTATATAACCTTGGCACTCCACATGCTGAGCTTCAATCACTTTCTTGAGACTTGGAAGATAAACTCGTCTGAGCGGACTAGCGCATCCTACAAAGAATCCCTCTAAGCATTTTGCACTGAATTTCCCGTCAGGATCTATCACCGTGCAGGGCGACCCGAACGGCTCAAAATATTCAAGGTTCGGCTTTCGATTGTTAAGTAGCTCAAAACATGGCTTGTTGTATCTTTTCACGGTCAGTACTCGATTCAAGGTATAGCAAGCAGCTGATACGGCTTCGACCCAAAAATTCACAGGTAATTTTGAGTCGGCCAACATAGTACGTGTTGTTTCTATCAGTGTCCAATTTTTCCTTTCAGCTACTCTATTTTGTTTTGGAGTATACGGAGCACTAAATTCTTGCAAGATACCTATCTTGTTGTAGAACTCTAACATCTCATTGTTCTTAAATTCCGTACCATTGTCGTTGCGAATACGACAAGTAGGCTTATGGTATAAATTCTCTAGCTTTCGGAACAAACTCAGCAAACTCACGAAGGTTTGATCTTTGGAATTCAAGAACATTACCCACGAGAACCTTGAATAATCATCAGCCACCACTAGGCAATAAAGATCTCCAGTTAGACACTTCACATTCACAGAACCGAAAAGATCCATGTGTAGCCTTTCTAACGGTTTAGTGATTGAGTTTTCAAGCTTCCTCGGGTGAGACTTCTTGGTTTGTTTTCCTTTCTTGCAACTGATACACTCACTTTCCAAGTGGAAACTCTTCAAATTGACACCTCTCACTAAATCATTGTGGACCAAATGATTCATTTTTCGTAAATGTATGTGGCCCATCTTGCGATGCCAAAGAATCGACTCTTTTTTTATAGCCTTAGAAACGAAACAATGAAGTTGACCAGTTGTTGTAGTCGCTGTGCTCATGTCAAGAACATACAAGTCGTTCTCTCTCTGTGCTCGCATTAAGATCCACTCTTTGGGGACAACCAAATCCGGCTTCAGGATCAGACACTCCTTATCGGTGAAATGAGTTGTGTACTTCGTGTCACAGATTTTTGCTATGCTAAGTAAATTATTCTCCAGCTCTGGAATGTAATTCACTCTTTCAAAGGACACTAAACCATTCGATAACGTCCCTTCCCCGATTATTCTACCTCCCTGGTTACCAGCGAAACCCACATAACCTCCATTGAAACCACGAACGTTGTACAACAGGGTTTTTCTCTCTGTCATGTGCCTGGACGTTCCGCTATCCATTATCTATTTAGAGATCGATCTCGGGAGCTCCTGCACGTTTCAGACGTAATGAGTTAAATGAAACAACCCAAGCCTCCATTAACTCGGGTAGCTTAACGTTTAGGCGAGTTGTAGTAGTGTAAAGAGGCAGAAAATTCTTATCATTTACTTCCAAACTCTTTTCTGTTCCAACCTCAACCTCTTTATATAAGAAAAATTCCTCTTTTGTTGGTTGAACAGTTTTTGGAACATACTTCTTGACCGAAGGGGTCGAAGAAGTCTGTTTCTTCTTATCATCAGTTGAACTCTTAGGAACAAACTTCTTTGCCGAATCGGCTGAAGTAGTCTGTTTCTTTTGAGTTTCAATCTTAAAAACCTTTTGATCAAACTTCTTGACTTGTGCAGTCGAAGTAGTTTGTTTCACTTTCGATTCAGATGTTTTTGCCTCAAACTTAGGCTTCCAAGTTTGTTGTTGTGGAGTAAAACGTTTAGAAGATTCACCAGTTTTCTTAACAGGTTGTTTAACTGGATTAACATTGATTTTAGCAGTTTCAGGTTTTAGAATCTTCTTTTCAACAAACATTGGCGCCTTGCCCTTTACATCATTCAGTTTCTTGGTGTTTTCAACAACCACAGACTTAGGTTTTGAGTCGGTGCACTTTCGTGCAATATGTCCAATCTCATTGCATTTAAAGCATGTCCGGTAATCAATAACCTGACTGGGACCTTCAGTCTGTGTTTGTGATGCTTTCTTTGTAAAGAATTCTTCATTTGATTTCGAAAAAAATTATGATTCTTGTTCATTCATAGAACTTGAACTTCTCATAAATGTTGTTTTCTTCACAAACTTTGACCTTTGAAAATTTCTTCTTTGATAATGCATACCAGCCCTTTGCCCGTTGAACCCTCTGTTCTGATTGTTGTTTTGAAAACGTGGTAGAACTTTGGGCTTGTTATAGTAAGACTTATCCTTTTGAAAATTCGTAAATCTTTTTGAACTTGACAGCCTATCAACTTCTGACACATCGATCTCCACAAGTTTAAAAACTTTCTCAAGCTTATCCACATATACATTTTCAATTGGAAACTCCTCATCCGAGTACAACTTATCAGAACCACTCACCTAGTACATGACCAGGGTAGGTTCATCCTTTAAGTTGTTCTTGGACTTGCATTTTGGAAGATCATTGTTTAGAAAACAATCATCATCCTCATTTGAATCGTGGAGTCACTATCGGTTTTCAAAACATTTTCAACCACATTTTTCACAACCTCAGATTCAACACTATCCCCATCGGATGGTTCACTAAATGTGATGTCTATGTTATCAGGCAGGTTGTCAACTTCACTTTTCATATTCAACTCTTTTTCCAACCAGATTGTTTCTTAGTAAAGTTGTTGTTCATGGGTGGTGGAATTTTGTGATACCGGACCCCAGTTCCATCTTGACACACATCTTCACCATCTTTGTTCTTCCCGATGGGTTTCGGGACAATATGTTGAAGAACAAAGCTGGCAGAGTGATAACTTTTCAACTTCAGATTGATTCTTTCATTCTCAATCTTGACTTCTTCAATCTGAAGTTTTTACTTTGCGATCTCATCCAGTTGATTGTTGATTTGTTTCTCCTTTTCTTGAACGACAAATTTTAATTGAATGTTTTCTTGATGAGTTTGAAAATCTCTTGCGTCAGAATCTTTGATTGTCCGTTTTAGTTTTTCAAAATCCTCGGTTAATTTTCTGTCTTCAAGAACAAGTTTCTCATTTTCTTTTCGAAAATTCTCAACATCTTTTTCATTTGTTTTTATCTTTTCTGTCAATTATCAATTCTTTCTTTTGAACTTTTCATGATTCTGTCTTTCAAAACCATATCATTTTTCAAGTTATTGATTTTACCGGTTAAGTCCTGGATGTTAGATCTTAGCATAAACTCATTCGTGTTACAGACTTTGCGTGCCTTCATGCAATTTCTGCAATCACTCTCAGTTTTTATATCCTGAGCCTTACCCGATTCAAAATTAGGACCGACCGAACTGACCATGCTAGATGACTCAGACTCAAAAGAAGATTTGGTGTCTACCTCAAGCGCTTTTGCCATCAAAACTTGATCAGCCATTTTCTTCAAATTCTTGGCCGTCATCTCCACATTAACATCAATGATTTCTTTAACAATCTTTTTCAGAATTCTCTTTCCTCTCCTTCTCAGCCTTTTCTTCAGCCTCTCTCTTCAACATCTCCTCTTCTTCAGTCGGAATCGACTTTACTAGAGAGTCAAAATCAATCGTTTTTGGATCAGTACAAATATTTCCTTTCGGATCCAGATAACACACTCTCTCTGCATCCTATCTTTTCGCCTTTACAGCTTCTTTGTATGCTTGGTGAATTCTGTTCATTCTTATGTGTGAAATCTCTCTCTCTCTCTGTTGAAAGTCACCGGCATAATATCAGCCACGAAAGCAGAACCTATCTGATCTTCATCTGGAATAAAATCATTCCAGTTGAAGCCTTCATCATCTTGGATAACCGCTAACACCCTCGACTTTTCTTTCACCGGATTGTCTTCAATCTTCCTCATATTCGGTGGTTCCTCTCTGTTCCAATGATAAACCGCTTTTCGATAGTAATCGTCTTGAAACGGATTGGTAGTTTCATCAACATCAGAATTCTTGCATTCTCGTTTAAAATGCTCTTTTTGCTTACATTTGAAGCAAGTCACTTTTGATTTATCAAAACCCAACTTTGTAGATGGCCCACCGATAGACTGTCTCCTGGTAATTTCCATAAAGCGTTGAGCACGGTGAATGACGCTGGCCATACACCACCTGATATCGCTAAGCTCCATCTCTTCAGGATCAACTTGGTTGTAATCCTCTTTGGTCAGGTTGGTATTCCCAATCTTTCCTTTGACTAAACTTTCATACGACTCGAGAATTGAAGCCAAAAAGACCATTTGCTGCTTGGCAGTTTCTGCATTGAAATTCTAAGCATTGTTGAGATTAACGGCAATGTTACACTGAATAACAATGGGGTTAGAGCCACTTTGATTCTGATTTGAATTTGGTGTAGACTGAGCTGGCATGCTTGAACTCGAACCATGATAACCAAAACCACTAGTACCTGCTGATCCCCCACCTGAATTACCTTTAGATGTATCATTGGAATTCTCAGCACTGAAAGCTGTTTTGGGTGATGAAGTGTTTGAAATCATGCTACCACGGTAATATAGATTTACATTTTGTTGCTAAGTGGCATTGTTCATTCTATTTTGCTTTTTGATTTCAAGTTCGTGACCTTCTAACTTTTCAATTAGCCAGTTAAGAGTTATATATTTCATTTGTTTGGTATTCTTCAAAACTATCAAGAAATATTGCCAATCATGCTCATTGGGCAGTGCTTCAAACAACCTCTCAATGATTTCTTCCTGATCTTTCTTAATCTCAAACCGATCAAGCTCAACTTTCAGATGGCAAAATCTCTCGATCATCTGTAGAACGCTTTCACCTTTTATACATGCAAAGAGATTGAATTCCTTCTTGAGTAGTGATTTCTTGTTTTTCACAATTTCCTCACCACCTATACACTTCTTCTTTAGAGTTTCCCACAACTCTTTCGAGGTTTCGTAATCAAGTAGTGATATAATGTCATCCCGAACTGATTGATGAAGTAGTGCGATTGCTTTCTGTTCGGCGATAAACAATTCTTGCTCATCTGATCCCAAATTTGTAAACTGTGTCCGTGTAGTCGTATACCCCACTTGAACTAACTTCCAACTGTCACACGCAAACGCCCTCAACCAGTTGTCAAACCGTTTTGCCCATTGGTTGTAATCTTCTGTATTCATCAACTTTGGAGGTTTGTTTTACGTTCCGTATGCGTTGTCAACATTGAGCGATTCGGAAATCGCTTTTGTTGTGGTTTTTAGATTTGCGTCAGAAGAAGTTGTTCCGGTACTGTTGAAAGCATACGTGTCAGAGAATGGATTCATGAATTCATCATCCATGATTGGTACCTAAAAAGTCAACAGAAATCAAACTTGTTTGAATACAAAGTAAACACAAACACTGATGATCCGGATGGCCAGTGGTCCGGATGGTCAAATAACACTACAATCTCTGGATGAACTTGGTCCGGATGGACAGAAAATCAACGAATGAACATCTGTCCGGATGGACTAGCTCCGGATGGACTCTTCCGGATGGCTAACTTCCCAATGAACAAATATATGTCCGGATGGATGTCTATCCGTCCGAATGGCTAAACTTCAAGCAAAAAACAGTCTATCCGTCCAGATGGATGATGACATCAGCAAACATTATTCGAAAGTTCATAGTTTTTCAATGATTTTGATATGTTTTAGTCCGAATTAAGTTCTGAAACTTTGTAGGATTAATCTCTAACACAAAATGCACATTATGTCCAAATTTAATGTAATTTTGTCCATGAATTTAGTGTTTAATTTGTGTTTTTCAATGAAAAGGTTAAGAAAATGAGAAATGGAGTAGAAATGAGAAGCGTAGATTCTGAGAAATGGCAAGAATCTCTGGTATTTCGCTGTAAATCTCCTCCGAATCCGGCCTCTAAGCTCTGATAACACTTGTGAGGACCGGGAGTTCGGTTACTCGAACGCACTCAGACCGGATTAGCAACTACAGCCTCGTGCGGAATCCAAGAATGTAGTAGGAGAGAGAAAAACAACATAGACACCGTTTAACATGATTCTCATTGATGATAAAAGCTTGTACAAGATCCGGAAAGAATTCGACAGAGCTTCGCCTTAGGTGCCAAAAGAACTGTTACAAATGAAGACCCAAGCACCCTATTTATAGGCAAGCTCATCCGGGTGAACACTACTAGCCCATCCGTCCGGATGGGGTTATGTCCATCTGCCCGGATGGACTCCATCCGGCCTGATGGACTTACAAAACATTCTAACACATCGTTTCATCTCGGATTCAATACAAAACATACTTTAAACTATACATAGACCACAAACAGGTAAATAAAGACTCGATTCAGACGAAAGCTACAAACATATGCATCTACACTATCCCAACCCCATTCTTCCTCTTCATTTTCTCCAGCATCCAAACATATGTTTTCAAAGTTCCCGACTTCGAATTCCTCAACTTCTTCTTCCTCAGAATCTTCTTCAACGCCACCATCGTGTCGAATTGGGCGAATCGCCCAAGCATGCTCGACCAAATCCGCCTTTAACACGTTATGTATATCCTTAGATCGCAATAGTTGAGCATTTACGAGTCTCTCTTCCATTGTTGCTTGGGTTCCTTCAACTACATCTTCTGGAAAATAGTTTTGGCATATCACATTTCCATCATCCTCTATGATCATATTATGCATAATGATGCAAGCATACATGGCCATTCGTATTCTATCCTTATGCCACATACGATAAGGATTTCTAATAAAATGCCATCGTTGTTGAAGAATCGCAAAACACCTCTCGATGTCCTTTTGCGAAGACTCTTGTAGTTTTTTAAAATACTGTCTTTTCGCATCGAACATTTCAGAAAACGTTTTAATAATATTCGAATACTCCGGGTATATACCATCGCCCAGATAGTAGCATTGCTCGTAGTCATTCCCGTTTGCATGAAAATCGGCAATTGGTATCGTTCCAGAAATGTAGCTCTCTAACAATGGTGAACACTCGAAGGTATTAATGTCGTTCATACACCCGGCTACACCAAAGAAAGCTGACAAAATCCAAAGGTCATATGATGCAACCGCTTGTAAAACCAAAGTTGGCCCTTTCTGGTCACCCCGTGTATGTTGACCTCGCCATGCGGTTGGCAATTATACCAAGGCCATTGACGACAATCCAAGCTACCAATCATGCCGGGTATTCCATGCTTTTCTAGATGCACCATGTATATTTGTTGAAGGTCGTTCCAAGTGGGATTTCTCAAATAATGTTTTCCATATAACTGGCATATACCTAAAATATAATTAAATATATAAAAGTTTTATAGTGATGTACTTAAAAATAAAAATAAATATATAAAAGTGAGTAAAAAATACCACGGAAGCGTCTCAAAAACATTCTTTTTGAAGAACATAGAAAAATTGTTCCATGCTATCTCGTGTTGTTTTCTCCCCATCTTGAAGTACTCGTCGTTGATGTCGTACGTGTTTTCATAGGCTAGTATGCGTAAAGAGGAAGTTACCTTTTGAATTGAGGTGAACCCTAAATATCCTCTCGCGTCCATTCTTTGCTTAAAGAAGTCATACTTAGCTTCCAAATCATTATTAATGCGCAAAAATAACCTTTGGCTCATCCGAAACCGTCGTCTAAAAACATTGGGTCCGTGAACCGCTGTGGGATCAAAATAGTCTTTCATCAAACGCTCGTTCGCGACTTCACGGTCTCGCAAGATAAAGGAGCACCTCGGGGCATGGAGGAGAACGCCGAACGTGTTCAATTGCTTGTATCGCGAGAGCACATGCACTCATAACCGCTTCTTCCTCCTCTGCGATTTCTTCGGGTGAAAAAAATCTTTGGCAAATATCGGTGAACGAATCTTCCGATGGGGAACCCATTATTTTTTTAGAAGAAAATGGGAGTAATTTTGATGAATGAGGGTGGATGTTTAAAAGAAAGTGGGAGTAAAATGGTATATATATATATATATATATATATATAGATAGATAGATAGATAGATAGATAGATTATTTAGGAATTTAGGATTCTTTTTTTAATTGGACACATGACCGTTGTAACGGTAAAAAAATTTGAAAAGCTTTCTCCTCGCGCCGCGATTATGATAACGGGGACTCAAAATTTCAAACCCATAGTGCCCCCTGTTTTGGTGTTCAGGGACGCCATGGGGCGCTATGGTTCATTTGTGGGTGACATACCGCCCCATTACACATACTCTTATGAAAGTCCTTAAAAGAGAACACCATGTGGACACACACCATTCTCTTAAGTATTTGGTGCATACACAAACACCATATTATAAAGAGTAAATTACATTTTGAGTCCCTGTGTTTTAGTGGTTTTAACCACTTGAGTCCAAAATCAAAAATTTTAACGCCCTGAGTCCTTAGACATTTATTTTATAACTTTTTGAGTCCAATTTTGTTCATTTTATAAAGGTTTGAGTCCAATTTTGTTAAAAAAATGGACTCGAAAGGTTAAATTTTGGACTCAAAATGACTCAAATGGTTATAAAAAAGTGTCTAGGGACTCAGGGCGTTAAACATTTTGATTTTGGATTTAAATGGTTAAAACCACTAAAACACAAGGACTCAAAAAATAATTTACTCCATTATAAATCTCATGTGATAGAAATTATTATATACATAAATAATGTATTAATTAGAAGCATTTTATTAAATAATGTATTGATTAGGAGAATTTGGAAAAATTGCTATTACCTAGAGTATTTATACCCAACGGAATAAAATTTGTCTTAGGCGTTTTAAAATGGAGAGTAAATTACAAGTCTACCATTTTCAAATGTATTTTATAGTAGTTTAGATATAGTAGATATAAACAAATTATAATAAGAATACATGAATTATATAAAATATGAGAACTTCATACATTAATTATCTAAAGATAAAAGAAGTTCGAAGTTTAAACTTTAATCTTAGAGTAAATTACAAAAATCATCCATTATGTTGATATCAGATTGCAAACTCTATCATTTACCTTAAAAAAGTACAAAAAATATTTGATGTTTGCAAACACTTGCACATTACATCTTTTGGCCCTAACTCAGTTAGTTTTCATGGTTAAATCTGACCAATCGACACAAGATATCTTCAGCAGAACTCCAACTTCAACAACAACAATTCTAGGGATTGGATTGGAGGGTGGGACCCAGGTTGACGCCGATGCCGTTGTATTGGAAATAGAAGGAGAGAGTTAGGGGGAGATGAAAAGAGTGGGTTTGTGTAGATTGTCGAGGATTTCGATTTGGGGAGTAACTAGGAAAGGTGCTTATGAGTACAGTATGTCTATCACTTCT
>JARYGA010045026.1:0-32054 GCA_030545235.1 Helianthus tuberosus
AATGAAAGTGAAGAGCAAACAAGCCTGTTATGGTTTTGAATAGATGAAGTACTTGACAGAATGCATTTATTTATAAACTTTTATTTGTACTAGGGTCAAATAATAACTTAACTTAGATGTTACATATCAGCTATTACGTCTGGAATCATTTCTGCTTCTTGCGTAGTAAGTACGAATGCTCGCGTGTTCTTCTTAGCTCCGTTTCTATCCTTGTTGTCGAGTGCTTTAGTCAGTTTCGGGCAATATGGTTTGATGTGTCCCGTTTCTCCGCAATTGTAACAGATATTAGTTTTCCTTCTACATTCTTCCTCTATATGCCCGGTCATCTTGCAGAAGTTACAGTAGGGTGTTCTCCTAAAACGACATCTTCCTAAATGTTTTTTGTTATAGCTTCTGCAGGTAGGTTGTTCCAGTGACGATTCAGTTCCTTTCTTCTTGAATTCTTGGAAAATTTTCTGGGCTAACTCTTTCTTCTTGTTTTCTTTTCTTGTGCGGATTAGTCCATCTGTCAGGATGTTAGCTAGTTCTACTGTTTCTTCAATCGTCTGTGGTCTAGCGGCCTTGACCATGTCTCGGATTTCACTCACTAATCCCCAAATATAACAAAAAATTAGTACGGGTTCTGGCGAAGCCAGAGTTGGTACAATTCTTGCATATTCGAAGAACGTTGTCGTATATTCACGACAATTCACATCTATCATTTTATGATTTAGGAACTCGTTAGCCATTCGTTCCTTTTCATAAGGGGGACAAAATTTCCTTTCTGCCATTTCCTTAAATTTTTCCCAGTTCATGGCATAAGCCATGTCACTTCCTTTTGCCTGAAGAATTGTATTCCACCATTCTAAGGCATCTTCTTTGAAGAGGTTGGACGCATACACCTTATCTTCTTCGGCACATTTGCTGATTTTAAGAACAGCTTCCGTCTTTTACAACCATCGCAAAGCAGCCGTGGCGCCTTCACTGCCTGCGAACTCAGTTGGTTTACAAGCTAGAAATTCTTTGTAGGTACACCCGAGAGTCATCGCCTTCATTTTCTTGGGATATGGGGTTTTGATAATATCATCATTGCCTCCATTGATACTATGGCTAAAACTATCGTCGCGAGTATGCTTGCTACTCATAACTTTGGTGGGTTCTACGGGGTTTAAACAGCTTTAATTATTAAAGGTAAAGCATTAGCTATTCCTTGGGCTATTAGATTTTCTATAGCATTTTTATCCAAAGGATTTCGTTATTAGCATGAACTTCTGGATTATGTGATACTTCATTCGACATCTGAATGGCAAACATTTTCAATTATTAATATCACATAATAATTAAAACAAAACAATACTTTCAAGAATCATATGTGCATATATATATATATATACATACATACATATATTTAAATCTACAAAAATAACACATAGGTTACTTTGTATTAATTTCCTAACTTTATTATTTAAGTTTAGGTATTAAAAGAACACCTAAATAGCTTAAACAAGTGGCTCTGATACCACCTTCTGTCACAGCCCCCGACCCCACCCTAGGAGCGGGAGCCGCGAACCAGCCAGATGGTATCGGTGTTTATTAATTACGCAGCGGAAAAATTTTTCATCAGGATCGTAGTTAGGAAATAATTTCAGAGTTTGAAAAACACAGAACTTTTAATATTAAATAAATGGGCTCAAACCCATATTCAATTCAAATTGTTTTTATAGGGATAAACCCAAATAAATAAAACAGAATTTTCTTCTTTTATTATAGCCACTTTATTTAAGCCTTCAGTGCTCCATAGCTGGCTTCTACTATCCTTACATCAAGTTACCTGAAACGTGTTTTGAAAACATTTTATCAGTAATAAATACTGGTGAGTTCATTCCATTTTAATAAAATATATTGTTCTACTTTACAACATCAAGGTTTTTATATTTATTTATATTTACCCAACTCAATCAGTATTTGTCACATGGTGGCAGTTCCGATGTGACAGTGGTCGTATCACTTATTGGCTCCCTTTCGTCCAATAGTGAATTTATCAAGTAATAGATATATAGTATATCTTATTATTATTTAAAGGTATCGATCACTAGGCGGTTCCCGTGATGGTGGTCAAATCACTGTTGATCATTCTTTCAACTAGTGACTCTGGTCATATCACTGTTGATCATTCTTTCAACTAGTGACTCTGGTCATAACACTGTTAATCATTCTCTCAACTAGTGCCTTTGGTCATGTCACTGTTGATCATTCTCTCAACTAGTGACTCTGGTCATATCACTGTTGATCATTTTGTCAACTAGTGACTCTGAATTTAGTAAGGTCCCATAACATTACTTTTTCAAATATATTTTCTATGACACAAAATCACTTAGCCCAAAAATGAAATATATATCATTTTCTATCAAACTAATGGCTATAACTTATCAAATATAATATATTAATTAAATAATTGTAATATTATTATTTAATATATTAACGTGACTAAGACTAAAAATATAATCTTAGTATAGTGGAATATATTATTTTTGACTATTTTATTATGGCATACATTTATGGATTAAACATTATTTTATAATGTAAATAGTAATTTAGGTTTATTAAATATATTTTCTTTAATATATATTGTAATAATGATTAATAAAGCTCTATTTTATATACACACCATTTAGATTTATCTCCATCATACATTAAATTTATTAATGATTTAATCTTAAAATAGTATTAGTTATAGGCTATGGCTACTGGGGCACAATTCCCCCTGTGATTGTGGTCATGTTACTATTGGCTAACTTTTTGGCCAATAGTAACGAGGGTCAAGTAATGTATAAAACCTTCCATACCGGCAGTTATTACAGAATATAAAAATTTAATCACTGTAAGTATAACTGGTAAACATATAGGATTTTGGAAAGCATTTTTAAATATAATTGTATCACAAAAAGGTGATAAAACTGTGAGAAAAGAGAATGGACTCACTTTGTAACTTTAGGGTTCAACTAGAAAGCCTCCTGGTAGAATCTTGGGTTTAACTTCTGAGCTATTTTAAATATATATATATATATATATATATATATATGCACTCGTCTTAAATATAATAACCCAGTTCAACTTTATCCCTACGTCACGAGACAGAACCCCAACGAACTTAGTCGGGCAGAGCCTTGACATGCGTTATGGGGCTCCAGATCAATCGGAAAAGGGTATCAGTGATCAGGGGTTAAAACACTTAAAACGGGGCATGACATTATTATTATTATTATTATGAGGTAAAAAAATAAATATATATACATATATATATATATATATATAAAGAGAGAGAGAGATGTTCGATAGGAGGTAGACAGAAGAAGAAGGAATTTTTGAACAATTGAATGTTTTAATACTTCTATTTATACTCTACTTGGAATGGGTGAGTACACTCAAAGATACACAGTCCTACCTACACGTAAACCTTCAAATCATGATTATTTTCTCCAGATGTGTACACGTAGCCTTCCTTCATGCACACAAACATTGAATATTGGACACATGTAAAGTTTGATTTTGATTGAAAAAGTGTACACGTACACTCATATGCATTTAACATTTAGAATTTTATTATTTTATTTTATATATTATAATTAAGTTAACTGTTTCACTTATTTGGCGCTTATAACTTCTAAAATATGACGGTGTATAAAATAATGAATTTGCCATTAGAACGAGAATATTCTAATCTATATTTTGAACCAAGTTTCATTAAAAAAAGAGTAGGTTCAAATATAATGTATTTTTATAATTTAATTATTAAACGGTTTCTAGGCCCATTTAGATACTTCATATTAACAGTCAACTTACCCGTAATCTACCCGTTTAATAATCTAAGTTTTATATACTTTATTTTAATATAGAAAATAGAAATGTCACACATATATAAGCCAATTAATTAGTATAACATTCCAACCAAATAAAATAGTTTTTAAAACTATATGGGTTGGATAATTATTTTAAAAAATAAAACTAGTTACTAGTGGTTAATAAATTTAAATAACCTATAACTCTTATATGAAAAAAAAATGGATATGTTACACAAATGGCCAAGGTTATACCCGACATTGTTAGCAAGATTCAGCCAAACACCGATTCACCGCATGGCTCGGTTGATTCGAAGGCCGAAAAACCCAAGCCGACATTCCAATTCAAGCAATTTATGGCTTGTAAACCTTTGGAGTTTACAGGCGAAGATGGCGCTACTGCCATGATGAATTGGTTTGACGCAATTGAACTTACCTTCTTATAAAGTGGTTTCCCCGATGAGCTTCGAACCTTGAACGTAACTGGAGTCTTCCGCTTGAGGGCACTCGAGTGGTGGACCACCGAACGTAACAAGAGGGGAAACGATGTTGCACATGCGTTACCTTGGGACGAGCTTAAGCAGCTTATGAAAGACCACTTTTGTCCTCCCCACGAGCTCCAAAAGTTGGAGAACGAGTTTTGGAACCTAACGCAAAAAGGGAGCGACATGTATGGTCTGATTACGCGCCTCAAACAGCTTAGTATCCTCTGTCCTAGATAAGTCGATTGCGTTCCCAAAACCATAGCCAAGTTCATTCGCTGTGTAGCACCTTCCTTGACCAATCACCTTGCCTCTGCTAACCCTAAAACCATTAAGGAAGCCTACACCATAGCCACCGAACTTAACAACAACTGCGTTCTCCATGGAACCTATGACAAGGTTTCAACGAAGAATGCACGCCAAGCTACAACCGACACTGCCACTGTTGAGCCCTCACCCTCCCAATCTTCCAAGAAAAACCAAGGCAAGAAGCACAAGGCTTCGAGCCAAAATTGTGCGGTCGTCACTCCGCCAAACCCATAACCCGTACAAGCTTTAGCCGCTGTTGCACCCGCAGACACCGAACCACCAAAACAAGGTTATGTCGGAACTCATCCCAAATGTACCACCTGTTTGTTTCATCATCCTACTAACGTACCCTGCCGCAAATGTGCCAACTGTCAGAGGTATAGTCATTTTGCTAACCGGTGTCAAAACTTCCCTCAACCTCAAAATGCTCCTGTGCGAGCATGCTTCAAGTGTGGCGATCTCAATCATCTCGCCAATGACTGTCCCCAACGTTATCAACCTCAACAACAGCAGCAGCAGCAACCGCCTCAACAGCAACAACAAGCTCAACAACCTGCTAGAGGCCGAGCTTTTGTCATCACCGCCGCTCAAGCTCAGAACTCAAACGACGTTATCACTGGTACGTTCCTTGTGAACCATGTTTATGCTTCTTGTCTGTTTGATACTGGCACCGATAAAAGTTTTTTGTCGCTAGAATTTGAACAATTGCTTAAGTGTAAACGCTCTAAGTTGCCAAAATCTTTTGCTGTCGAAGTCGCTAATGGTAAATCCGACACTGTTGATTCCGTTCTTTCCAACTGCTCCTTGAATCTCAACGATCATACATTTTCAATCGATCTTATACCTATGCAAATGGGTAGCTTTGACATCATAGTAGGCATGGACTGGCTTAGGCGAGTTCATGCTGAAGTTGTTTGTTCTGAAAAGTTTATCCGCCTCCCTCTTCCAAACGGTGATTCTCTACACGTGTATGGTGAGAAACCTTCTCAAGGTCTCAAGCTCATGTCGTGTATCCAAGCAAAAAAATGCTTACGCAATGGTACCTTCGCCTTTCTTGCCCATATTGTGAAAAAGAAGGACAAAGGCCCAAGCATAAGCGACGTTCCCGTTGTACGTGATTTCCCTGATGTGTTTCCCAACGATCTTCCTGGTCCGCCTCCTGCTCGTTTTGTCGATTTTCGCGTTGATTTAGTGCCTGGCGCTACGCCTGTCTCTAAGTCTCCTTACCGTTTAGCACCCTCTGAGATGCAAGAACTCTCGAGTCAAATCCAAGAGCTTCTTGATAAAGGCTTTATACGCCCTAGTACTTCTCCTTGGGGCGCTCTCGTTTTGTTTGTTAAAAAGAAAGATGGGTCATTCCGAATGTGTATTGACTATCGTGAGCTCAACAAGCTTATTGTCAAGAACCGATACCCACTTCCTCGCATTGACGACCTCTTTGATCAATTGCAAGGCGCGACCTGCTTTTCAAAAATCGATCTTCGTTCTGGGTACCATCAACTTTGAGTCCTCGAAGAAGATGTACCTAAGACCGCTTTCCGTACGTGTTATGGCCATTACGAGTTCGTGGTCATGCCCTTTGGTCTGACCAATGCACCTGCTGTTTTCATGGATTTGATAAACCGCGTGTGCAAAGAATACTTGGACCGTTTCGTGATCGTGTTCATCGACGATATTCTTATCTATTCCAAGACACAAGAAGAGCACGAGCGACACTTGCATCTTATCCTTTAACTTCTTCGTACTGAACGTCTATACGCCAAATTCTCCAAGTGTGAATTTTGGTTAAAAGAGGTTCAATTCCTTGGTCATACTGTCAACGAACTTGGTATTCACGTTGACCCCGCTAAAATTGAAGCTGTGAAGAACTGGATCGCACCTAAGTCTCCGTCTGAAATTCGTTCGTTTCTTGGTCTTGCTGGTTATTATCGTTGTTTTATCTCTAACTTCTTGAAGATCGCTGTTCCTTTGACCTCTTTGACTCAGAAAGAGAAACCTTTTGTTTTGGGTCCCGAACAGGAGGAATCTTTTCAAACGCTCAAGGAGATGTTGTGTAATGCTCCTATCCTCACGCTTCCTGATGGTAACGACGACTTCGTCGTATATTGCGATGATTCACGCCTTGGTCGTGGTTGTGTGCTTATGCAACGAGACAAGGTCATCGCTTATGCGTCAAGGCAACTCAAAATACATGAGAAAAACTATACTACTCACGACCTTGAACTTGGCGCAGTTGTTTTTGCGTTGAAGATTTGGCGACACTACCTTTATGGTACTAAGTGTGTGGTCTTCACCGACCATAGGAGCCTTCAACATATCTTCGACCAAAAGGAACTGAACATGCGTCAACGTCGTTAGGTGGAACTGTTAAACGACTACGACTGCGAATTCAAATACCATCCAGGTAAAGCAAATGTAGTAGCCGACGCGCTTAGTCGTAAAACTCATGTGAAGAGTGTCCATTGTCTTCAACTCATTAAGGATCTTCAAAACCGTATTCGTTAAGCTCAATACGCCTCCATTAACGAAGGTAGTCTCTCTATTGAGATACGTGGTGCTAAAGAACATGAACTCGTGTCTAAATTCGATGGTATTTTATACTATCTCAATCGTATCTGGATCCCTAAACGTGAAAACCTCCGAGACTTTCTTATGAATGAGGCACACAAAACAAGGTATTCTGTTCATCCTGGTGCTGATAAGATGTATCACGACATACGTACATCCTATTGGTGGCCTGGGATGAAGAGAGATATCGCCTCTTACGTTGCGAAATGTCTTACCTGCTCGAAGGTTAAAGCCGAACATCAACGTCCCTCTGGTTTACTCGAACAACCAGAGATTCCTGTCTGGAAATGGGAGAGCATCGCCATGGACTTTATCACTAAACTTCCTCGTACTTCTTCTGGTCATGACAGTATTTGGGTGATCGTGGATTGATTGACCAAATCAGCTCACTTTCTCCCCATTCGTGAAGATTTCAAAGTCGAGAAATTGGCTAGAATCTACACTAATGAGATCATTTGTCGTCATGGTACCCCCATTGACATCATTTCCGATTGTGATGCTTGTTTTACGTCTCGTCTTTGGCAAACCTTTCAATCTGCTATGGGTACTGTTCTTAACCTTAGCACCGCTTTCCATCCTCAGTTAGACGGTTAAACCGAGCGCACTATCCAAACTTTAGAGGATATGCTTCGTTCTTGCGTAATAGATTTTGGTGGCAACCGGGATTCACACTTGCCGTTGATCGAATTCTCGTACAACAACAGCTATCATGCGAGTATTCAAATGGCACCTTTCGAAGCATTGTATGGTCGCAAGTGCCGTTCGCCTATTAGTTGGCACGAGATTGGTGAATCTCAATTCACTGGTCCCGAGCTTATACAAGAAGCGACGGACAAGATTTTACAGGTTCGAGACAATTTACTGAAAGCTAGGAGCCGACAAAAGAGTTACGCCGACAAGCGTCGCAAACCTTTGGAACTCGAGACAGGTGACCTCGTACTTCTCAAGGTATCCCCTTGGAAGGGTGTAGTTCATTTTGGCAAGAAAGGGATACTCGCACCTCGCTATGTTGGTCCTTTCAATATTCTTGAAAGGATTGGCAAGGTTGCGTATAGACTGGACCTGCCTGAAGAACTCAACAATGTACATCCTGTTTTCAATGTGTCAAACTTAAAGAAGTGTCTAGCTGACGAAGGGCTTCAAGTTCCCCTCGAGGACCTTCAAGTCAACAAGACCTTGCACTTTGTGGAAAAACCCGTCGAAATCGTGGATCAAGGAGTCAAGTTATTGAGGCGCAGTAAAATTCCTATCGTCAAGGTTCGATGGGAAGGTAAACGTGGCGCTGAATTCACTTGGGAACTCAAGATTCACATGAAGACGAAGTATCCGCAACTCTTCCCTACTTCTTCCTAAATTTCGGGACGAAATTCCCTAAAGGAGGGGAGACTGTAATGCCCTGCTACTTCATACTTTCCATAAATAGAAAGTCTTGTTTGTATTTCTATTTTTGGAAGTCTTGTGCTCTTGTAATCGTTCTTTCTTTGTAACCGTTGTAAAATCCGAGACTTGGATCATAAATGAAACTCGTATTTTGTTTAATTCATGATATACATACTTTATACATGCTCATACATTCAATTTTGTGAAACAATTGATGCTTATTCGTAATTCTTGGAAACTATGTGCTAAACTTGCAAATATGTGAAACTTATGCATAAAACGTGGTTTGATCATAAACAATATTTAAATACTACCTTTATACGCTTAATTATACTTTGATTATGTTCACCATACTTAATTTGGCCTTAAACTATGCTTCTATGGCAAAACTAGTCCCTAAAACACCCTAAATGCACAAAATAGCAAACTATAGGGGCCTAAGTGTAACAAATGAAACTTCAGCCCACCCCCTCCATACAGGCCGTGTAAGCTAAGCCTGGGGGCTACGCGGACCTTGTGAAAACTCTCAGATCAGCCTCCTTGTTTCTCTTCGTGAATTTGAGCGGGATTTGGTTGTTTTTGAGTTGAAAACCGGGTTTTTGGCATTAATTACACACCTAAACCAACCCTAATTCATTCCCTATATAAACCCACACTACTCCAAGCCATTTGCACTTTAGAAACACTCTCACAACTCTCTCAATCACTAAAAAACGTAGCTGCAAGTGCAAGTTCGGACAGAAGTACCAAGCCCCACTAAAGTGAGCATAACTTCTTCATTTCTCATCCGTTTTAGCTCATTATTTTTCCAGAATGCTTAGCTTGACCTTAGCTTCGATTCCATGGGTATATCACAGTGAATAAGTCCCTGGAACTCCGGCAAATAGGCTCCAAAGTTCATAGTGTGACACCTGTGCCTCCATGACCATCAAACAAATATCCAAATCAATAAAATAATGATATTTGATCCCAATGATTGTTTATTTATGTTTGACATTTTGCATGTTTTGATTTTTGTTCAATTTCAAACTCTACATCGTTTTCTGGAGAGTTATACGCCAACGGGTGCGTAAAACGTAATCAGTTTAATGCGACAAACACTCCGGAAGATCAACATATGCTTAACATACCTTAAATAACCTTTACATAACTTAGAAATAAGTTTTGAAGGCTTTGGTATGGTAACATCAAGTTAATTCGCTTATAGGGACTAAATTTGACAAACTGTGAAAGTATGACGATTCGTACTGGAACAGACATTCCGGAACATGAACATAAGTTAAACATACCATAAATATCCTTTACATAGCTTAGAAATAGGCTTTGAGGGGTTCGGTGTGCTAAAATAAACTTTTGGGTCATTCAGGGACTCAAAGCGTCAAAAAGTGCACAAGTTTGCATTTTCACGCATAACTTACATTCTGAATACATCCGGACATCCAAAAATTTATGTAAGCATTAAAATATTTTATTTTAGTTTTTGGCATAAGAAGAATCCATTCGTCACGCAATTTGGATCGTTTTTCGCGCTTATGCGCATTCCGTCGTAATTAAGCGAACATGGCGATCATACGACCAAACGAACCAACATCCGGCATATTTTTGAGCATGTTTCATGTCCACAATGTATAGGCATCATTTTAGGGCCTTAAAGATGGCTTAACGGGACTTAAACATGTCGGAAATAGCCTTAAACACCAACAGGGACCAAAACTGTCATTTTGGAAAGTTGTTTGCTGATCAGAACACCCAGGCGGGGCGCGTAAGACTTGAACATGTCTTACGCGGGCCGCGAGGCCCTCCCAGATCAGCAAAACCTGTTTAACAGCCTGTTTACAGCTGTTAACCACTCAAAACCCACATGCAAATGGTATTTCTGAAACTATGGGCCATTACTAGGGGCTCCAATGGTTTTATAAAACCATGGGTGCACATGTACGGACAAGATCAAAGCACGTTATTCAACGAACGATCTTAACGGTCCTAAGAAATCTATAAATACCCCTCAAGTTCATTTGCAAAAACCCATACCTTTGAATCTGAATTTGTTCTCTAAGTTGTTGTGTTTATCACTTCATACCTGAGAATATTCGGATCAAAACTTCCATTCTTGGACCCGTTGTAAGTCCTCTTTCATTTTTTTAAGCGATTTCTACGTTGACCAGTTTATGGTTAACACGAAGTTCGGTTGAACTTCGCAACGTGAGCGTAATCACGATGACTATAGTCCCTTGTGACTATGCCTACTGATTACCACGTTATCTAGTCTCAGTGACGAGTCGTAGTTTCGGCCAAAATGCGTATTCATGCGTATTTTGTAACCAAACTACTTTTAGGTATCAAAACCGTTTGTTTTGATACCAAAATTGTTTTCTAACTTAGTTAAGCATGTTTTAATATGCTTAGCTCGTCACTTTTAGTTTTGTGCTTGTCTAGGGTCGTAAAGGTAAGCGATCTAATAAATCGCTTATAGTTTCGAACCCGACCCATTTGGTCGATCATTAGGATCCGACCAAACACATTTGGTGACCATAGTATATAGGGAATAACCTTCCGAGGTTATACCTTATGGTCGCTTCGTTTAAGTAGTTGTGTGATAAGTAGTCTGTATACCTTAGGTAAATTACCAAAATGTCCTTTTTACGCCAAAATTCATTTTAAGCCTATGTAACATAATTTTTGATATCTAAACTGATTTAGCAACAATATTAGACATGTTATGGCATATTTTACTTATCATAGGGCTAGTTAGGCGTTCCGAACACGTTTTACGCGAGCGACGCGTTAAAGTAGCATAAGCTACCTAAACGGGTTGAAATGGGTCGTAAGCACTTAGGCTAGGTTTCATTTTAGTATGTAGGCTTTGTTAAACCATATTACATGAGTTTCCATACTCGTTTGGTTTACGAACCCTCATTCTATCCGATCCTCTGATTTAGGTCCGTTTATTAATGTAGATACCTATATTAGGTGTCGTTTGAATCTGTGATCTTCTAGCTTTGCTTGGTGGATATCTAAAGTCTATTGAGCAATCTCAAGTGAGTACATAGACCCCTCTTTTACTGTTTTTCAAACGTTTTGGGGTGAAACACATGTGCCTACTTGTTACTTTCGTGCTTTCCTGTTTTCACATCATATACTTGCTATGTTCATTAGTACACTATTAGTACATGATTTACATTACATTGTTTCGCTATGTATGTTTACTTAGCATACTTAGTACATTGTTTTACTTTACATTTCTGCTATGTATGTTGACTGAGCATGCTAGCACATTGATTTACATTACATTAGTTGCATATGTTTACTCAACATATGGACACGTTGCTTTACATTGCATTTTGTTGCATATGCTCATCCAGCATATGAATACATTATATTACATTGTGAACCGTTGTAACTATTTGACTATGTGAACCGTTGTAACTATTTGACTATGTGAACCATTGTAACCATTCGATTATATGAACCGTTTGTAACTGTTGAACCGTGTGAACCGTATTTGACCATACATAAACATTTCTACAATTGTTAAACATTTCATCTTGGTGGCTGTTTGGGTAAGTGATTTAAGTAACGAGGCGACGTGTAATACGATAAAAACACGGTGGATACGCCGCTCGTACTTCCTATATATAAGTGCTTTTATGGTATTACATATCGTAGCGTTATTTAAACCATTTCAGTTTAGACATATTACATTTACAATACAATCTTCACATAAACATCATTTTACAAATAACTTAACTTATACAAACCCATTTTACATGGTTATTCACTTAACCATGCATTATTCTTTTATACATATATATATCATTTGGTTTATTTATCACTTTTCAAATGATTTATGAAAGGAATCACTCAACAAGATTCATGGCTACTTTTTATTAAACAGTTTCTTTAAACTCAAGTCATGAATCCTATTTTCACAAAACCTATGTATCTCACAGGCATTTTTATGCTGACGTACCTATTTTCACATGTGTTTTCAGGAGTTGATGCATAGGACTTATCAAGACACACTTAGGCGGACTTGTGCCTTAGTGACTTAAAACGAAACAAGAACTAGTTAAATTATGTTATGTACTCTTTGTTTCTTGTTTAAGACAATGTAACTCGCTTGTTTGTTAAATAAAACGTAACTTTAATTTCCATGGTTGTGAAACAATTAATTCTGTTATAACACTCCCCGACGTTTCCGCCACGTTTTGTTGTTTTACGTGGTCGGGGTGTGACAGAAAAGTTGGTATCAGAGCCAATGGTTATAGGGAATTAGGTTATTAGTAATGCTTTGACCTAGACTATAACCTTTCTAGGACCCTAACGCAAGTAGATTTGCGTTTAGATTTTTTAAAAACAAAAACCGTCACCTATCCTTAGGTGATAACCGCAACGAGAACATCATTTCCGAATCCGCTTTGAAAATTAATCATCTGTTCTTGGATGATTGATTACTAGGTTTTGAACCCTCTATTGTAAGGTTTTGAACCCTCTGTTATAAGGTTTTGAACCCCTTTGAGTTTTCAAAATCTCGTCAAAGTTTTGGGTCCTAAATAGTGTGAACACGTGCAAACTGGAAGAGTGAATGCCTGTACCCTGGGTTTTCTGTCTAAGGCTAGAGTGTTCGTACAAATCCACATAATCAGACCAGTCACTCTTACCTGGGAACTCTTGGGGTGAGTGTTCACTTATAGGCGAGCATGTCTTCGCGATACATTATTTTTAACCCATTTACTTTGATTAGTCACAATGTGTCGTTTGTTTGCCTTGTGGTAACAAACAAATGACCGCCATCTTTGCTTTTGTCAAATTTAGTATCACCTCATCCTTTTCATCTAATCATCTCGCTCGTTTCCTTTCATGTTTCCCTCCTTTTAGAATGCCTCCTCGATGCGACAATCAGGTAGCGAATGCCGAACTGGCAGAAATCATCGCGCAGCAAATGGCTGCTGCTTTCCCAAATCTTATTGCTCAACTGAACCAAGCCAACAACAACAATCATGCTCCATGCAATTTCAAGAGTTTCAATTCGGCTAAGCCACTCAAGTTTAGTGGTTCTGAAGGAGCAAATGGGCTCCTACAATGGTTCGAGAGCACTGAGAGTACGTTTCGTCACGTTCAGTGTCCTGATAATCGCAAGGTCGAGTTTGCTCCCAGTGTGTTTCTGAAGAGGGCTCTTACATGGTGGAACAGGGTTATGAGAGACCGTGGTGTTGAGGTTGCTTTAGCACAGACTTGGGCCGAGCTTAGGGCCCTTATGATGAAGGAGTTCTGTCCTCGTCATGAACTGAGGGCTTTAGAAAGGGAATTTGATGATTTGAAGCAAGATAGTGGTGAGCATCGGGCTTACACTGATAGGTATGAGTAGTTGAGTCTGTTATGCCCGAACATGGCTACGCCTTTGGATAAGGTAATTGAAAAATACATTGATGGCCTCCCTGACTTAGTACAAGACATTGTGACTGGTAGCAACCCTACTACAGTTAGACAGGCCATTGAACTATCTGCAACCTTGACTGAATCTCAGATCAGGAAAGGTAAACTTTTTCGGAAGGGTGACAAGAAACCGATCGAGGAATCAAAGACCATGGATGAACAGACTGGATCCCCTAAGAAGTCAAAGAAGCGAAAGGCTTCTCAGAACTTCGCCGTGGTCGCTCACAATGGTCAAGCAGTCCCCAACCAACCAGCTCAACCCCCTGCTAGGAAGCCCTACAACGGAACTGCACCTTTGTGCAACCAATGTAGCCTACATCATCATGCTGGTGTGAAGTGCCGCACATGCCAAGTTTGTGGACTTGTAGGTCATACAGCGAGGGTTTGCCCAACAGCAGCTGCACCAAATCAAGTTAACAACAATCCTGCTCAAGGTCGTTTTCCACCAGGTTCTTGCTTCAACTGTGGCGAGATGGGCCATTTCCGAAGAAACTGCCCAAAGCTTGCTAATGCGAATCCAGCGCAGGGGTGAGCATCTGACCGATTGGAAGACAACACTGTTTAGAAATAATCAATCTTTATGTATTATTTTCTTTTGTTGTCAAGGTCCAAGAAACACTTGTTGATGTTGTTTATAAATAAATCTTTTATTTACGTTGCAATATATTTATGTGGTTGCATGTATAAAACAACATATCCCCTACATTACCGACAATCAAGGAACTGTATTCCTTGAAGAACAGACTACCCCCAAAATCCTCCCACTTTATGATCTCTTGCGTTTTCCACGAAAATCCTAAGTACCCGTTTCATTCAAGGAAAACGAAGTACAAGGCGCAAGTTATATAACTCTGGACGAATACCCACTCCTTAATGGGGTACCTAAGGGTATTCCCGTATTTCCTTAATTAT
Source organism: Helianthus tuberosus (assembly GCA_030545235.1). Classification (NCBI taxonomy): domain Eukaryota; kingdom Viridiplantae; phylum Streptophyta; class Magnoliopsida; order Asterales; family Asteraceae; genus Helianthus; species Helianthus tuberosus. Next base: position 14,906 of record JARYGA010045026.1, read on the forward strand.
TGTGTACCTTAATTCGAATATTATGATTCCTGGTAATCAGAAATCAAATTTTTGAAGACCACCCTATTTTCAGATAGATTCTTGAGGACGTTGAAGTCCATCGACTGGGTTCCTGGTGAACCTTGAATACCCATGTTCAGATCGACATCAAGTTGATAACAATTAATAACAAGATGATAACAAAATTTATATCCAAGAAAAAAATTATGTGCTTGTGTGTTGATGTGTTGACCTAATCATAAGTTGTCTCAACCTTGTTCAAATTCTATCCCCTTCACATTATAAAACAAACTGTGATTACTATGCAAGAAATTACTTAATTATGGATGCATACATAATTATGGAATTTAGTGAACGGAAATCACAGCAAGTTCTGTAATGTGTCTAGAGTTAACCCTATTCATTTCCATTTCTGATGAAGCATCCATTGAGGAAAAATGAACTAGCTATTCATTTTTCACTTTTGAAAGAATATCCGTTGAGGGAAATGAATATCCATTTGTTTAATCCTTCATTTCCAATTCTGAAGAATACCCGTTGAGGAAAATGACTCCGTTTGTTCATTTTCGTTCTGAAGAGTATCCGTCGAGGGAAATGAATATCCGTTTGTTTAATCTTTCATTTCCAATTCTGAAGAATACCCGTTGAGGAAAATGACTCCGTTTGTTCATTTTCGTTCTGAAGAGTATCCGTCGAGGGAAATGAATATCCGTTTGTTTAATCCTTCATTTCCAATTCTGAAGAATACCCGTTGAGGAAAATGACTCCGTTTGTTCATTTTCGTTCTGAAGAGTATCCGTCGAGGGAAATGAATATCCGTTTGTTTAATCCTTCATTTCCAATTCTGAAGAATACCCGTTGAGGAAAATGACTTCGTTTGTTCATTTTCGTTCTGAAGAGTATCCGTCGAGGGAAATGAATATCCGTTTGTTTAAATCCTTCATTTCCAATTCTGAAGAATACCCGTTGAAGAAAATGACTCCGTTTGTTCATTTTTGTTCTGAAGAGTATCCGTCGAGGGAAATGAATATCCGTTTGTTTAATCCTTCATTTCCAATTCTGAAGAATACCCGTTGAGGAAAATGACTCCGTTTGTTCATTTTTGTTCTGAAGAGTATCCGTCGAGGGAAATGAATATCCGTTTGTCTAATCCTTCATTTCCAATTCTGAAGAATACCGCTGAGGAAAATGACTCCGCTTTTTCATTTTCGTTCTGAAGAGTATCCGTCAAGGGAAATGAATATCCGTTGATTATTCCTTCATTCCCGTTCCTGACGAAGAACCCGTTGAGGAAAAAAATGAATCATCCATTCATTTTCACTACTGAAGAATATCCGTTGAGGGAAATGAATATCTGTTTAGTTAAATCCTTCATTTTCCATTTCCAAGGAACCCATTGAGGAAAATGACTCCGTTCGATAATTTTCGCTTCTGAAGAATATCCGTTGAGGAAGATGACAGGATTATGCCATGCATATCTTTAATGATCATTTAGCACAAAGTCACAGACAGACTCCTACGAATAAATTTCGGGACGAAATTTCCTGAAGTAGGGGAGACTGTGACACCTGTGCCTCCACGACCATCAAACAAATATCCAAATCAATAAAATAATGATATTTGATCCCAATGATTGTTTATTTATGTTTGACATTTTGCATGTTTTGATTTTTGTTCAATTTCAAATTCTACACCGTTTTCTGGAGAGTTATACGCCAACGGGTGCGTAAAACGTAATCAGTTTAATGCGACAAACACTCTGGAACATCAACATATGCTTAACATACCTTAAATAACCTTTACATAACTTAGAAATAAGTTTTGAAGGCTTTGGTATGGCAACATCAAGTTAATTCGCTTATAGGGACTAAATTTGAAAAACTGTGAAAGTATGACGATTCGTACTGGAACAGACATTCCGGAACATGACCATAAGTTAAACATACCATAAATATCCTTTACATAGCTTAGAAATAGGCTTTGAGGGGTTCGGTGTGCTAAAATAAACTTTTGGGTCATTCAGGGACTAAAAGCGTCAAAAAGTGCACAAGTTTGCATTTTCGCGCATAACTTACATTCTGAATACATCCGGACATCCAAAAATTTATGTAAGCATTAAAATATTTTATTTTAGTGTTTGGCATAAGAAGAATCCATTCGTCATGCAATTTGGATCGTTTTTCTCGCTTATGCGCATTCCGTCGTAATTAAGCGAACATCGCGATCATACGACCAAACGAACCAACATCCGGCATATTTTTTAGCATGTTTCATGTCCACAATGTATAGGCATCATTTTAGGGCCTTAAAGATGGCTTAACGGGCCTTAAACATGTCGGAAATAGCCTTAAACACCAACAGGGACCAAAACTGTCATTTTGGAAAGTTGTTTGCTGATCAAAACACCCAGGCGGGGCACGTAAGACTTGCACATGTCTTACGCAGGCCGTGAGGCCCTCCCAGATCAGCAAAACCGGTTTAATAGCCTGTTTACAGCTGTTAACCACTCAAAACCCACATGCAAATGGTATTTCTGAAACTATGGGCCATTACTAGGGGCTCCAATGGTTTTATAAAACCATGGGTGCACATGTACGGACAAGATCAAAGCACGTTTTTCGATGAATGATCTTAACGGTCCTAAGAAATTTATAAATACCCCTCAAGTTCATTTGCAAAAACCCACACCTTTGAATCTGAATTTGTTCTCTAAGTTGTTGTGTTTATCACTTCATACCTGAGAATATTCGGATCAAAACTTCCATTCTTGGACCCGTTGTAAGTCCTCTTTCGTTCTTTTAAGCGTATTCTACGTTGACCAGTTTATGGTCAACATGAAGTTCGGTTGAACTTCGCAACGTGAGCGTAATCACGATGACTATAGTCCCTTGTGACTATGCCTACTGATTACCACGTTATCTAGGCTCAGTGACGAGTCGTAGTTTCGGCCAAAATGCGTATTCATGCGTATTTTGTAACCAAACTACTTTTAGGTATCAAAACTGTTTGTTTTGATACCAAACTTGTTTTCTAACTTAGTTAAGCAAGTTTTAACATGCTTAGCTCGTCACATTTAGTTTTGTGCTTGTCTAGGGTAGTAAAGGTAAGCGATCTAATAAATCGCTTATACTTTCAAACCCGACCCATTTGGTCGATTATTAGGATCCGACCAAACACATTAGGTGACCATAGTATATAGGGAATAACCTTCCGAGGTTATACCTTATGGTCGCTTCGTTTAAGTAGTTGTGTGATAAGTAGTTTGTATGCCTTAGGTAAATTACCAAAGTGCCCTTTTTACGCCAAAATTCATTTTAAGCCTATGTAACATAATTTTTGATATCTTAACTGATTTAGCAACAATATTAGACATGTTAAGGAATTCTTTACTTATCATAGGGCTAGTTAGGCGTTCCGAACACGTTTTACGCGAGCGACGCGTTAAAGTAGCATAAGCTACCTAAACGGGTTGAAATGGGTCGTAAGCACTTAGGCTAGGTTTCATTTTAGTATGTAGGCTTTGTTAAACCATATTACATGAGTTTCCATACTCGTTTGGTTTACGAACCCTCATTCTATCCGATCCTCCGATTTAGGTCCGTTTATTAATGTAGATACCTATATTAGGTGCCGTTTGAATCCGTGATCTTCTAGCTTTGCTTGGTGGATATCTAAAGTCTATTGAACAATCTCAAGTGAGTACATAGACCCCTCTTTTACTGTTTTTCAAACGTTTTGGGGTGAAACACATGTGCCTACTTGTTACTTTCGTGCTTTCCTGTTTTCACGTCATATACTTGCTATGTTCATTAGTACACTATTAGTACATGATTTACATTACATTGTTTCGCTATGTATGTTTACTTAGCATACTTAGTACATTGTTTTACTTTACATTTCTGCTATGTATGTTGACTGAGCATGCTAGCACATTGATTTACATTACATTAGTTGCATATGTTTACTCAACATATGGACACATTGCTTTACATTGCATTTTGTTGCATATGCTCATCCAGCATATGAACACATTATATTACGTTGTGAACCGTTGTAACTATTTTAATATGTGAACCGTTGTAACGATTTGACTATGTGAACCGTTTTAACCATTCGATTATATGAACCGTTTGTAACTGTTGAACCGTGTGAACCGTATTTGACCATACATAAACATTTCTACAATTGTTAAACATTTCATCTTGGTGGCTATTTGGGTAAGTGATTTAAGTAACGAGGCGACGTGTAATACGATAAAAACACGGTGGATACGCCGCTGGTACTTCCTATATATAAGTGCTTTTATGGTATTACATATCGTAGCGTTATTTAAACCATTTCAGTTTAGACATATTACATTTACAATATAATCTTCACATAAACATCGTTTTACAAATAACTTAACTTATACAAACCCATTTTACATGGTTTTTCACTTAACCATGCATTATTCTTTTATACATATATATATCATTTGGTTTATTTATCACTTTTCAAATGATTTATGAAAGGAATCACTCAACAAGATTCATGGCTACTTTTTATTAAACAGTTTCTTTAAACTCAAGTCATGAATCCTATTTTCACAAAACCTATGTATCTCACAGGCATTTTTATGCTGACGTACCTATTTTCACATGTGTTTTCAGGAGTTGATGCATAGGACTTATCAAGACACACTTAGCCGGACTTGTGCCTTAGTGACTTAAAACGAAGCAAGAACTAGTTAAATTATGTTATGTACTCTTTGTTTCTTGTTTAAGACAATGTAACTCGCTTGTTTGTTAAATAAAACGTAACTTTAATTTCCACGGTTGTGAAACAATTAATTCTGTTACAACACTCCCTGACGTTTCCGCCACGTTTTGTTGTTTTACGTGGTCGGGGTGTGACACACTGTTTGTTTTGTTTTGAATCAAACCTTGTTTATACTTGTGCAAACTTGAGTTTAACTCACTCAAACCCACGTCCTTATGCTTATAACCACTTCTATGGTTAGTTAAGCTTAAAAACGAGGCTGAGACATACAAAATCAGAGTTTAATCCTCAAATACTTTCTGTTTTATTTAGGGTTTTTAACCCACAAGTCATGTTCAAGCTTCAAGCTTGATGAAGGTGTGATTATGGACCAACTTGGGTTGTCCAACATAGAATCCCCACATTACTTGATGATTTCTCATAGTGTAGTTGTTTCTTATTCTTGTATTGATATTAGTTCATGACCCTCCTTGTATGTTTTTACATCAAGTGTAGTGGTGAACCATAAGAGGTACCTAAATGGAAGCTTGTTCTTCCTACCTCCTACATGAATTCTATGACACAATAGAGGTACCTAAATGAAGATTTATCTTCTACCTCATGCTTGATTAATGAACTAAATAATACATATAATACTTATACATATATTTACTATTCGAACTCTTGATGGTGGACTTGTGTTCATTCGTCAAAGTATTAGAATACATCATCCAAGACATAAGACTTGTTACGATTCTAATGAGTATACTACTCATGAAAACATTAACCCTTGTGGTTTCATAGTGTCAAGAACAAGTACTTGATGTTGAAGGATGATTACTTTCGAATACATATATTCTTGTGTTTTAACTTCCTAAATCCCTAAATCTTCCGAATGCCCAAACTCACACACCTATGTTTCCTTTGTGTAGAAGGACTTGGTGTTCCAACTTCCTAATCAACCAACTCACTCACGGATTCAAGTAGAAGACTTGCAAAACTGTGAGTATACTCGCAACCCCCTTTTTATGTTTACCACTTTTTGGGGTGTAACATGTTACCTTATTAAAACACACTTAAACTTATTCTTTATGCAAGGCACGAAAACAATCCTTATACATGAATACTATGTTGTGATACTTGATGCTTATACGTGGACCATACTTATGTGATATGTTTTAGTCATTAGCTTTCACGAGCCTCCATTTGACATGTATAGCGCTATAGGAGTAACGCACCGCCCGTAGACTAGTGGTCATGTTGAATTATATCATTTTTGCGTAAAACAGAGGATTGGCTAGAAATATTGCATGCCATGTTAGGTTAATATTGTATAAACTAAGTTGCCATGTGGATTCGTTTTTAAACTTTTATGCTTATACTTATTCTTAAACTTGTATACTCGCCTTTGTTTTTGCATTGAATTGTATTTTAAACATGTTACAGGTTGATGATTGATGATGCTATGAAAATGGATAGCAAAGATGCCTAGATACTCACTTAGACGCTTAGGTTTAAAGTGTTGTATCAATTTTGTTATTGTTATGTTCGAACAATGTTGTTATTTGAATTGCTTGTAATGTTTTGACAATTTATCTATGAAATGAAATCGGTTGAATTAAATATTGTCACAAATAGTGTTATGAAGTCTCTTTCAATCTTGAACAAGTCCCACTCCAATGATTCCGCCATTGGTTGGGGTGTGACAAAACAAACCGACATCCGAGATGTTTTTTAGCATAATTTAAGTTCCCTATACTTTAACTTCATTTTAAAGCCTTGAAATGGGGTTAACGGGGTTTAAACGCATCGAAAATGGCTTAAAAGTGTTGCAGGGACCATTTCTGACAATTATTGAAACTTTTTGGTAGCTGGCATGTGGTGGCGCTGCGCCACCACTATATGGTGTTGCTGTGGCGCGATGCCACAGCCTCATCTGGACAGAAACTTCAATTTTGGCACCCAGGTTGAATTTCAGGGGCCTAAGTGTAACTTTTTCAATACCGTGTGATGGTTTTCGGCACCCCTAGTATTCCAAAACCATGTGCCTTACATGTATGGTCCAGATCGAAGCTCAATTATCGAGGAATGATCCTAACGGTTCTTCAAACTCTATATAAACCCACCATCTTCATCACCTTCACTTGCACATTTGCTCTCAAATTATTCTCTAAGTTGAAGCTCTCATTGTGAGGCTTCATACCTGAGAAATTTTGAGTTCAAATCTTCAAGCTTGGACCTTTTGTAAGTATTCTTTCATCTTTTATGCGTTTTTCAAGCGTGAAAGTCAAACAGTGTTTGACTTTCTGCTTTGACCACTCAATGGTCAACACGAAGTTCGTTTGAACTTCGCAACGAGAGCATAATCATGATGGTCATAGTCCCTTGTGACTATACCTACTGATTACCACGTTGATTAGGTGTAGTGACGAGTCATAGTTTCGGTCAAAATACGCGTTTGTGCGTATTTTGCAACCAAACTATTATTGGGTATCAAAACCCTTTGTTTTGATATCAAACTTGTTTTCTAACTTAATTAAACATGCTTTAACATGTTTAACTCGTCACTTTTAGTTTAGTGCTTGTATAGTGTTGTAAGTCAAGCGGTCTAAACCACCGCTTAGACTTTCGAACCCGACCCGTTTGGTCGATCATTAGGATCCGACCAAACATACTTTGTGACCATAGTTGTATAGGGAATAACCTTCTGAGGTTATACCTTATGGTCACTTCGTTTAGTTAGTTGTGTGATATGTAGTTTATATGCGTTAGGAAAATGACCAAAATGCCCTTTTTACGCATAAATTCATTTTAAGCATATGTAACTTAAATTTTCACATCTAAACTGATTAGGTAACATTATTAGACATGTTAAGGCATATAATACTTGTCATAGGACTAGTTAGGCGGTCCGAACGCGTTTTACACGAACGACGCGTTAAAGTAGCGTAAGCCACCTTAATGGGTCGTAATGGGTCATAAGCACTTAGGTTAGGTTTCGATTTAGTATGTAGGCTTTGTTAAACCATATCATACGAGTTCCAATACTCATTTGGTTTACGAAACCTCATCCTATCCGATCTTCCGATTTAGGTCCGGTTTATTAATATAGTTACCTATATTAGGTGTCGATTGATTTCCGTGATCCCTCTAGCTTTGCTTGGTTGTTATTCAAGACTTCTAAGCATTCTCAAGTGAGTACATAGTTCCCCTATTTTACTGTTTTCAATTGTTTTGGGGTGATTCATATGTGTTAAATGATTTCGATGTTTTTAATGATGGTTTAAAAAATGATTAAAATGGTTTATATAAAACTAATAACAATTTTGATAATGTGAACAAACTTGTTGGGCGTAGTTACATAACAAATAACATTCATTAGTTTTGGCCGAACCGACCAGTATTAGGTTATGGTACCATAGGATCTGACAAATCCCGTTATCAGACTGCACCCATGGTTATGTGTGGGGGTTTTGTGGGTAACGACTGAATCTGTGATTGTTAACTTACCCTTTGGTGGTTTGTTAATGCGAGATTAGCGATAGGCGAGTTGCGAAGGTTTGGATGTTATTAGCGAGGCGACCAAAAGTAGTTTCACAATTAAAACAAGAATGATTTAAACAATTTAAAACAATTTAAACAAGTTAAAAGAATTAAACAAACGATTGGTTTTTGGTTGTGATTAGATATTGGGACGGGTGTAACATGATAAAAGCATGGTAGATACGCCGCTGGTACTTCTTATATATAAGTGTTTTTATCATATTACATTCCGTGGCATTATTTAGTTCACTTGGGTAAACGAGGTTAAATCGATGTCACATAACGATGTTTTCTAAATGATATAAACCATACGAGTTTTACTAACGAAATGATTTACAATTTGGTTTAATTAAACAAATGTTTTGGGTTAAGAATCATGGCTATGAGATTTTATAAACTATAACCAACTTGATTTGAGTTGGTTACTTATGTTGCAATAATATATACTTTTCAAAACAAGGATTTTAACTTTTGACTCTTGTAGTCTAATGAGGTATTGCCACATGTAAACTAGCCATGAATCCGACACTCTCATAAAACCTATGTGCTCGCCAGCATTTCTTTGCTGACTTTGTTTTTACATATGTTTCAGGTGTTATTAGATGATTATGATGCAAACATAGGATTGGACGAGGGCCTTAGTGATAATAAAAGATGCAAGACTAGTTAATTATGTTATGTTTCTTTGTTTCTAAGACATTGTAATCTCTTTTAATTCAATAAAACAAAACTAAAATTTCCATGTGTTATGAAACAATGATTCTGTTACGACACTCCCCGACGATTCCGCCGCGGTTTCGTTGTTTTAACGCGGTCGGGGTGTGACAGGCGGCAGTAGTGGTGATGGTCATCTGGGCTCAGTTATGGGTCACACGGTTCACACTTTGTTCCGGGTTCACATTCGGCTCAGCTTTGGGTTTTGTTTGGTTCGATCCAGTCTCGGCTTCGGGTCAACGCTAGTCAACGGAAGGCTCAGCTTGGTTTCGGGTCAATGTAAAACGTGAAACGTGAAACGTAAAAACGTAAAAACGTAAAAACGTAAAACTTAAAACGTAAAACTTAAAACTTAAAACTTAAAACGTAAAACGTAAAAATTTGAGGTAAAAAATTTTATCCCGTAAACCGTAAATTTAAAAAAAAAAACGAGTCGTAAAATACGGAACGTAAAAAACGATGCGTAAAAACGGGGCGTAAAAAAATTTGGGAATAAACGGGGCGTAAAAACGGCGCGCAAAAAAACCGGCGCGAAAATTTTTTTTTGTTAAAAAATCTGAATTTAAAATGGGTTTTAATAAAAAAATTTGTTTAAAAAAAACCAACTATTATAATAATACAAAAAAGGTAATAAAAATAATAAAGACAAAAAAAATAATTTTACTAAACTGCCATTTTGCATTAAAATATTAAAAACATAATAAGAAAAAAAGTATTTAATATTAATTTTAATTACTTTTAATCTCATCCATCCATCTTGTAAATCTAGTGGCTAGAAAGTGGTTCTCTAGGTTCTTACAACTGGAGGTGGTTTTCATTTTAGCGGTCCCCTATATATATATAAGTTGAATCGTATAATATGCCTTAACGTACGCTGCATTCGCGATGTCAAATCGCACGTTATGTTTAAAAAAAATCACAAGTACATTAAAATAGGGGAAATCGCATGTACAAAAAGAAGTAAAATTGCATGTACCAAAGAAAAAAAAAAAGAAGAAAAAGGGAAATCGCATGTTGTAAAGAAATTTTCGAATGTTGTAAGGCAATGTCGTACGCATCGTACGATAAGGCATATTGTACAATAACAAGCCCCCTTCTCCATCTCTCTCTCTCTCTCTCTTTCTCTCTCCCTCCCTCTCTCTCTCTCTCTCTCTCTATATATATATATATATACAAAATTTTAGTTTTTTTTATAAATAAGACCGTTGGTGTTAAACGGTCATCTAGACCAAAAAACTCAAAAACAATGCAAAACACCCGTTAGGGCCATGGCGAAATGACCTATGGCACCCCCGTTTGGCGTCTGGGAAATGGTTAGGGGGCGTCATAGGGCGCAAGCGGGTCTGATGTGATCAGGGACGGTATACCACACCCTTTGGCCTTAGCACTAATATCTTATGAGTGATGTGACAATGATCTTTAGATCAAGTGGTGGAAGGCGTGCATTTCTCTTGAGAGATGCAGGTTCAACTTCGATTTGGTGTAAAGTAAGACACTGGTGGGCAATGATAGGAGATCCAAGGAAACCTAGGTTTGATCTTTGAGCCAAACGGATTTTACCGGTAGTTTCCCCGTCGTGCCTACGGGCGGGTGGGTTACCGAGTTATCCAGAGAATTAGTGGTGGACTTGGGTTACTCTCGAAGTACTCCATTTGGTTCAGTTGGTACCCTAAGGGTGTTCGCGATTGATTCTGTTGGCTATTCAAAAGAAAATCTTATTAGTACTTGTATTCGACATTTCGATCAGAAACTCGTCAATTAAAAAATAATTCCACCATAACTATATATGAGCTGTTTGTGTTAAACTGTGACGTTCGATCTCAATCTTATCCAAACAAAGGATAAGATAAAATCTTGGATGTGTATGGCTCTCTTAATATGTGGGTTGCATAACTGATAAATACAACATATTTTAAATGCGGCACTTTGTTTCTAAAGTAATAATAACAGTATTTTTTTTTTATATATTTTTTTTATTGAATGACAAATTTAGATCATTGACGGACAATTAGACTATCGTTGTACCACCAGCGGAACCTCCCGATCATATCCACCTTCACAAGGCATAATCTCTATACGTTAATTCAGGAGGAAAACCAATAAATATGGAAAAAAAACCCTTATTGAAATCGAACCTAAAACCTATTGGTCTCAAAGTCTTATGTCACCTCTAAGATCTCACTAGGCTATAAATCCTAATAAGAGTATTTAATCCAAAATCTTAAAGTGCTTAACATATGTGATCCAATGCATGTGGATGTCGCTAAGAATTTTTTTTAATTAGTTTCACTAATTTATATCATCAAAATATGTGTAGTGTCCCCTTTATCAGTGTCAATAAAAATGATGAATGATGAAATTGTTTTTTAAATTCTTTTATAAGACAGCAATTTTAATGTTAACACTATTGGAACAATCGGATTAAAACAATTTCTTTTATTAAAATCAAACCAAAACCACCACATATTACAAGACTGATAAACCCTTATTTATGCTAAACATAACTTGATCATCAAACTAACAAAACTATTTGAAATATATCATGACGCTTAATTAAATAATAACTCAAATATACATAATCTCCTAAAATTATGTAACTCTAACAAACTAGATAAATATTAAGTAAATAAAAATTAATCAAGATTAATCCCAACAAACACCACATCATTAGTATTTTTACCTTTTCCAAAAAACTTGAGATCATTTGCAATACTATAACATGTTTTTGGTCAAATATGATATAATTTACTTAAGATAAACACTTTGGAGGCTTCTTTGATGGTTTGAATAGGATACGTAGTTTTAACGAAATTTTAAATACTTAAATGACCTTCATACAAGCCACTTAGACTTTGGTCTAGTGGTCAAGAGGAATTAACTATTGTAGGGAGACCATAATCCAATCCTTACAATTTAGTAAAGGATTTAAAGAGAAAAAACTTAGCCATTAAAAAAAATGACCTTTGTACATATTTCGGTATTTATGTCAACACTTTTGTTATGAGTGAAATTCTGAGCCCATATCCTGAGAAATATCTTGGATTATATCTTGGTTATATGATATCTGTTCACATCCGGGGTGCTGATTCAGGATATTGGTAACATCCTGAATGGTATCCTCGGGATCACTAACGAGTTATGTGCAGGTACGCGGGTTAGAAGCTAGCAACGTTCACAAGGACTCATTCCGCGGAAGACTCGGTCCAAGTCGTTCAAATAAAGACGTTGAAGCCGCATTACTCGGTCTACAACGTTTACAATGGAATATTCGGAGCATCCCATATTTATAGGAATTTTTGTTTGTAACTTGTTACTATAAATAGGTGGGTATATCAGATCGAATAGGACATCACATCAACACTCACTACACTCTTACACTTGTTCTCTAGCAATTTTCACTCTCGCACAAAAGCGCTGTAACACTTAGCGATCTGGTCAATATCCTGCACTGTATCCTGAAGTTTAAAGCAATAAGAAGAACAAGGCAGCTGCGATTGTCAGCTCCCGAGGTTTTATGCCGGCGATCTAGATTGATCAAGGGCTTTCCTCGTATATCTCGTGTCACCCCCTTTACTTTTTGCTCATTGTTTGATCATAGATACAGCTCAATATCCTGAGTCGTATCCTGAATACTGTTTTTCTAAACAATTTAACCAGCATATTTTCAACACACTTTTTAGCATACTACCTCACTTAACTAATTTGATCACTTAATTGCTTCGGTAATTTTTGACCAAAACAATTTGGCGCCCACCGTGGGGCAAGTGGTGCTCTCTTTACTAAATTTTTTTGTGAAATCGCTAATCGGTTTTCTGTTTTCAAAACTTTTTGCCACATTGTTTAAAATGGCCTCAAGATCATACATGAGCTCCTCCACTGTGTCTGCTACAACTTCTGCTACTACTGGTCCGGTGCTTCCACCACCTCCTCCAAGAATGCAATCTTCTTCACAACCCCAGGATATTATCCCTACTCGGAGTATTCAGGGATCTGCTCTGATTTTAGCTTCTAATGATGAAATTCTAACCTTATTTGGAAGTGTGCTGGAACAAATGAGGCAGCAACAGGAAACAAACCAAATGCTGTTGAGGGAAATACAACTCCTGAAGTCCGGCTCGAGCAGATCCGCTGAGGATATTGTCACTCCACTACAACCCAGAACTTTGAACTTCAGTTCGGCTGTGTACACTGAGGATAATAGGGGGAATATTGTGCCCAGCCTTCCTCAGAATCATACTCCTGAAATACCCTCCTCGGTCAGGATGTCAACCATGAGGAGCTCAGGATATGCTTCAGGATATGGGCAGAATCCTCAGACGGGTAACGTGTCAAATAATAATAATACTCATGCTGCTAACAATAGTGGATCTTTGCAGGATACAGGTGTAACATCAGCATTTACTAGGGAGCTTCAGAAATTGAAGGACATGATATCCAGCGTGCCTGGAGTGGTCCAGCCAATCCCGGAAGTGTCCCAAGACAGCCACAGGATATCTCGCTTTGCATATCCTATCTGTGATGCTGAGATTCCAAAGAGATTTCAAACCCCCAACATGAAGCTTTATGATGGAACTACGGATCCTGAAGAGCATATTGCCCAATATAGGGAGAGAATGGAGATTAACCCTATCCCTCCGGAGCTCAAGGAAGCTTGCTTGTGCAAGGGTTTTGGTTCTACCTTAACAGGATCAGCCTTGAAATGGCTCCTAAATGTTCCTCCTCATTCGATTACATCATTTGCTCACCTAGTGAATTTATTTAATAGTCAGTTTTCTTGTAGTAGAAGCTTTGAAAAACTAACAAGTGACCTCTACAGGATAACACAGGGGCCTCAAGAATCCTTAAGGGATTATGTGAACAAGTTCAGCCGGGAATCTTTAGACATTCCGCATCTTGATGTTGCAACAGCTGTGCAAGCCTTCAAGATGGGGCTGCAAAAAGATTCTCAATTTTACCAAGACCTTGTAATGAACCCATGCAGGAACTTGCATGAAGCTCGAAACAGGGCCCTAAGATATATTCGATTGGAGGATGACAGAAAGATGCAAGAGAGGATGAACTCATCCAACACCTATGAGACAACTAACAGGAAGTCAGAATCCTCATTTAAGCCATATCGCCCTAAGCCATATGGTAGAAATGAAAATAAGAAAGTGAATGCTATCGAAGACGAGGATCCTGAAGAATATCCTGAATTATCTGAATATTGCTTTTCTGTTAACATTCCTGAATTGATGTATGCCATGCAGGGTTTAGGAGACAAGGCTAGATGGCCTCGAAAGAATCAACAAAAAGCCGATTGGAAAGATAAGTCAAAATGGTGTGCCTTCCATGAAGATTTCGGACATGTAACTGAGGATTGCATTGCTCTAAGGAAAGAAATAAGCTATCTTCTAAGCAAGGGGTATCTGAAAGATCTCTTAGGAAGAAAGAAGAATAAGGGTCAGGATACTGAGAAGGATCCTGAGCGAGCAGCCTCACCTCCCGCGGATGCCAAGATAATCAACTTCATTTCGGGAGGATCCGACATTTGTGGGACTTCGTATTCGGCGGCGAAGAGACATGCAAAAGAAGCTAAGGCCGAAAGGGGAGACAAACCTGTCAGGATGACTACCCTCACAACTGACAAAGTGATCACATTTGATGCTGATGACAGGGATACTGTCCAGGATCCTCATCATGATGCTCTGGTGATAACATTATATGTGGCTAACCATTTTATACGCAGGATATTGGTTGATAATGGCAGCTCCGTCAATATAATCCAACTAGAGACTCTGAAGAGAATGAATGTATCTCCGATGGATATCACTTCGAAGTCCACCGTGCTTGTTGGGTTCAGTGGAGAGGCTAGAAACATAGTGGGAGAGATAAAGTTACCAGTATATGTTGAAGGAGTCAACTCGATACAACGTTTCTGTGTGATGGATTCTCTATCCTGCTATAACATCATATTGGGAAGACCATGGATTCACGATATGAAGCCAGTGCCATCAACATATCACCAATGCATCAAGATCCCTACCCCTTGGGGAGTTGTCAAGGTTGATAGTGATCAACAGGAGGCGAAAGAATGCTACTCATCCTCAATGAAATCCTCAACCAAGCCTAGTACAGCATAGCAATTAAAGACGCGGGCCCAGGATATCGTGGAGGATTCCGAGCAGGATGTGAAGAAAATTATCCTGGATCAGGATAATCCTGATATCTCGGTGCTCGTAGGAACCAATATCCCTCAGGATATTGAAGAACAGTTAATTAACTTTTTGAAATGCAGGATGTCAACGTTTGCATGGAAGCATGAGGATATGACAGGTATATCCAAAGACATTATCACTCACAAGCTTGGAATTGACAGATCATTCAAGCCTGTTCAGCAAAAAAGAAGGAAATTTGCTCCTGAGCGGAATACGATTATCCAAGAGGAAGTTGAAAGATTGTTGAAGTCCAGGATGATCAGAGAAGTCAAGTTTCCAAGATGGTTAGCAAACGTAGTCGTAGTACAGAAGAAAAATGGGAAATGGAGAGTCTGTGTAGACTACACAGATTTGAACAAGGCTTGTCCTAAAGACCCATTTCCTCTTCCTCACATTGATGTAATGGTGGATGCTACTGCCGGGCATGAAATGTTGACCTTCATGGATGCATCCTCAGGATTTCAGCAGATTCAAATGGAGCCTTCTGACCAGGAGGATACTGCCTTCATGACACCAACAGGTATTTATTGTTATACGGCTATGCCTTTTGGTTTGAAAAATGCAGGTGCAACATACCTGAGATTGGTAAACATGATGTTCAAAGACAAGCTGAGGGACACCATGGAGGTATACATTGACGATATGGTGGTAAAATCAAGAAAGGCTCAGGATCACCTCCAGGATATCAAAGGAGCATTTGATATCCTGGATCAATATAACATAAAGCTAAATCCTGCTAAGTGTCATTTCGGAGTGGGGGCAGGAAAATTTCTAGGATATATGGTGACCAAAAGAGGAATAGAGGCGAGCCCGGAGCAGATTAAAGCCATTTTGGATATTAAATCACCCTCAAATATGAAGGATGTCCAACGATTAACAGGGCGAGTGGCAGCATTAAACAGATTTATTTCAAGATCCTCAGAGAAATGCAAAGAGTTTTATGATATCCTGAAGAATAACAAGAAATTTGAATGGGGTGAGAAGCATGAAGCAGCCCTGCAGGATTTGAAGCAATATCTTTCAACTGCACCTCTACTGATGAAGCCTGAGAATGGTGAACCACTATCCCTATACCTCGCAGTATCAGGGAATGCTGTAAGTGCCGTCCTTGTAAAGGATCATGAAGGTCAGCAATATCCTGTTTATTATGTTAGTAAAAGTTTGTTAAATGCTGAAACTAGGTATTCTCATTTAGAAAAATTGATACTAGCATTAGTTATGGCATCAACGAAGCTTAGACATTACTTTGAGACACATAGGATTCATGTTAAAACAAATTATCCTGTCAAAAATGTGCTTAGGAAACCAGATATGTCAGGCAGGATGGCCAAGTGGTCAGTAAAGTTAAGTGCTTATGATTTAGTATATGAACCTAGAAATGCCATAAAGTCTCAGGCTTTAGCTGACTTTGTGGCTGATTTCAGTAGTGACATTCAGGATGAGGTAGACCTAGAAGTTCAACAGTTAGGAGAATCCTCAGGATCCTGGACGTTATATACTGATGGTGCATCTAATGTAAGAGGAGTAGGATTGGGAATACTACTAAAATCGCCACAGGGGGACATATTACCCCAGGCTATTAGGTGTGAGTTCCCTGCTACTAATAATGAAGCAGAGTACGAGGCTTTAATTGCAGGATTAGAGTTGGCTAAGAATATGAGTATCAAGAATTTGCAAGTATATGTTGACTTCTTGTTAATTACTAACCATTTTAATGGATCCTATGCAGTTAAGGGTGAGAAATTAATCGAATACCTCGGTATTCTCAAAAAATTTGCAGGATATTTCGATGTTTTTACACTTGAACATGTACTAAGGGAGGATAATGCTGAAGCAGATGCCTTAGCAAATCTGGGATCATCAATCAAGATACCAGAAGGGACCCAAATACCAATATTACATATCTTGTATCCTGCAATGAATCCTCAGGATAAAGAAGTAGCGGGTATTCAGGATCC
>JARYGA010045027.1:0-24000 GCA_030545235.1 Helianthus tuberosus
AGAAGGAGCCGACAATTATTTATGAAGACAACGCTGCTTGCATAACTCAGATCAGAGAAGGTTATATCAAGGGTGATCGAACAAAGCACATCTCACCAAAAATTTTCTCAACATATGACTTGCAAAAGGAAGAGGAAATTGATGTTCGCCAGATTAAGTCAAGTGAAAATCTAGCTGACCAGTTCACGAAATCTTTACCTAGAAGCAGTTTCGAGCAGCTATCACACAAGATCGGTCTTCGTAGATTGAAATATTTTTGTTGAATTCAGTGGGAGAATTATACACGCTGTACTCTTTTTCCCTTAACTAAGTTTTGTCTTACTGTGTTTTCTTAGTAAGGTTTTTAATGAGGCAGCATATATGATCCAGTAGTATCAATTTATTTATTCAGGTCCTGAAGTACCTATTTAACATCATCCTGAAGTATGTTGTTAAACTGGGTATAATTCTAAATGCCTGAGAAAATGTGTTATAAACCAGACATTTTAGGTCCAACCCATTAATTATGGGCTTTAGGGTTTATGGTTATGTTATATATTGTAATGTTGAATAGAATGAAGGGTGAATTCAGTTTATCTCTATTTTCTCTTTGGTTTTTATCAAATTGTATTTTTTTAAGATTGTTTTAAGATACACTAATAAGCTAAGTACATCAGTTACATTGTTCAAATTTTAGTAACATAAAATTGATACATTGTATATTTGTATGTAGTTTTTTTTTCAAATTTTAGATGCGAAAGGCATTAATAGTAAGTCTAGAACTAATTAGGTTGGAGAATAAAGAACAAAAATTCAAAAATAAATACTAACATAGAATTAAATAAAATCCATAGTTTTAAATTTAATTAAAAAAATATGTTTCTTTCTTTTTATGTGAAAATTAATGTTAGTGCCTACCAATTTGTATACATGATCACTTGTTATAAAATATATTTTTATCATTCTGATAACAGCAAGAATTGTAAATACATGATAAATACTGAAGATAATCACTCATGTTAATATCATATCTTCTAAAACGTTAACTAACAACAAATGTTCAAGTCAAACACATGTCCACAACACCATGGTGTGTGACCATGCTGCTCAGTGTGGATAAACAAGACAAGCTAAAAATCAACGGTGGATCCAACAATGAAATATATATTCTAGGACATTTAAGACAATCAAATTTAATGATAAGTAATGTGCCACTTAATCGCCCAGTTTCGAAGTTCTGATTCAAAGCTTCTTCCATACAGTCTACAACTTTTAGCACATATTTTTCAAACAGTCTTAAGCTTTCCTAACGATGACACGCCTTTCTCTCTTGTACTCAACTTCATCCCTCTGATGCATTATTATCAATGCTCTCCTAACCTGTCAAAACAAAACAAAACAAAACATCATCACCTTAATATTTATTGAAAAACATAAGTTACAATCAAGAATGAAATGGCAATTTAGAATAGATCCTCACTGTTGATTCATTAATGCCCATTCTTGTCAGATCATCAATCAGTCTTCTTTCTGATAAATGGCTTCCTATTCCCATTCTTCTCTTAATTTGGCTTTCCGCTTGCTGTACACCGATTAAACATTTAAAAAAAAACATTTTAACCTTGGCACATCTGTATAAACTATAAAGACAAGTAAAAAATGATTTTAAGAGAAAACCCGACCTTTATTTCATTTGCCATCTCTGGAGTAAGATTAATATGTTGGTTTAATCCAGATTTTGCAGCATCCATGGTTGAATTGTTGAATAGCCTAATAGCTTCCTGAACATCATTATCGTTTGCAACATTTGACCTGAATTATAAAAACAATTAAAAAAGAGTTAATAGATTAGAATTTTAGTTTCAAAACAAATAAAAAAGGCTTATCTAGTAACTTACAGTCTCATCTTTGCTAGTGACTCGCTCAACCTTACTATAGCTTCTAACTGTCTTACAGTTATTGGTACAGCAGTTGATTCCCCAGTTTCATTTGCCTGTCGCCTCATATCCTACATCAAATACAAAAGGTCAACATTTCATAGCATATTAATGTACATAAATTTTATTAAAATTCTAATAGATGATGATTTAAACAAATAGTGTTTATTATGGCAAATACCTGTCTGATTTTAACATAACTTTCCTGCAACAATGTGGCTGCAGCATCTGATAAGCGAGGCTGACTTGTGGTTCGACAGTACTGAATATACCTTCACAAATAACAATCTAACTTTAATATAAAAGTTTGAAAATATAAAAACAGATTTTTTTTCACAGTGCATACTTCTTAAGCCAATTATCTTCTTTGGGGTCTCTAGGATCATTGTTTGCATTGGCAGATGCATGAACTTTAATAATATGAGAAGCTATAATCTGCATTAAAAAAATACATAAAGTTGCTTGATGAAATGTTTCCGGTTATAAATATATGATCCAAATATGAATAACAAGAAACCAACCTTGTCTTGGCTGAACATCCTAACATCTTTCACAATGAAGATTAAGTCAAATCTTGAAAGAATTGTAGTCTGTAAATCAATGTTATCTTGTGCAGTCTGCGATACAGAGATGTTGTTAACTGATTGAAAAACGATTTAAATGAAAACCGATACGTTATTTGTGGCGTTTTTTTATGTACCTTAAGATCATCATAACGCCCTGATGGAGGGTTTGCAGCTGCAAGCACGGAGGTTCTAGAATTGAGAACAGTGGTTATTCCTGCTTTAGCAATTGATATTGTTTGTTGCTCCATGGCTTCATGTATAGCAACCCTAATCACATATTTATATAAAATAAATCATAAATTTAGTAAAAAAAAAAAAAGACAGACAACAATCTGGTACTTTAGCCAAACCTGTCTTCTGGTCTCATTTTGTCAAACTCATCTATGCAGACAACACCACCATCAGCCAACACCATGGCTCCCCCTTCCAAATAGAACTCACGCTAAATCATACACAATTTTATAATTAGATAAATAATTAATAACACTAATAACAAAACTTAGAATATACCATTGTAACAACTTACAGTGCTATTATCACGAATGACAGAAGCCGTAAGCCCAGCAGCAGATGAACCTTTCCCTGAAGTATATACAGCTATAGGAGCCGTCTTCTCGACAAACTTAAGAAACTATACACAAAATAACAATCATAAATTTAATGTTTTAGACTTTTAATTTCAGTAGAAGCAAAAGAAAAGGTGATAGTTTCAGCTGACCTGTGATTTTGCAGTGGATGGGTCCCCCAAGAGTAAAACATTGATATCACCCCTTAATCTAACACCATCGGGCAAAGTCTGTATAAACATAGGAAGTGAGCTACCAAATGATTAAATGTAGACATCAATAATTGATAACATACCTTCCTCGATCCTCCGAACAAAAGACAAGCGACTGCTTTTTTTACGTTATCATGACCAAAAATGGATGGTGCAATCTTGGAGCATATGTTTTCATATACGTTACCTTCTGATGCGAATTTTTTAAATTCTTCAATCTGAAAACAGAATAGAAAATATAAAGGCAGCTCAGTATGTTGCGGTTGAAAAAAAACTGCTTAAATCACTTTTGTAGAAAAGGTTACATGTACATTTAACTTAAGGCTGCAAACGAACATGAACAAGACCTTGTTCGCGTTCGTTTGTTAAAAACAATTCATGAAGACTTACCGAACGAGATTTTATGTTCGTGTTCGTTCTTTAAGGAAATGAACGTGTCCGTGTTCGTTTGTTAATTTTAGGTAACGAATACAAGTGACGCTCATGAACACAAACGTACACTAACAAATGTTCATGAACACAAATGAAGTTGAACGGCTACAAACAAGTGTTCATGAACAGGATATATAATACACTAATACTTACTAAATATTTTATTTGTCGAGATTTTGAAGTACTTAAATAAAATATAAAAATTAAAACACACTAATGAACAATCAAACCACAAACGAACACAAACATGAAATTTCATTCGTATAGTTAAATGAACGAATATGCCATCTTTTCATGTTCGTTCATTTAACTATACAAACGAAATTTCATGTTCGTGTCCGTTCATTTATAAACGAACAAACACAAGCAAACTTCCTGCTGAATGTTCTGAACGTTCGGCTCGTTTGCAGCCATGTGTACAATAACTTGTTATGAAATAAACAAATACCTCTTCCATGGTAAAATTAGCAGGGCCGCGAGTAGCTTCATTTGTTTCTTCGATTCCAACAACTCTTATATATGGCTGTCTAACTGCAACTGCTCCTTTGTGACTAGAAAAAAAAAACCCAAAAAGTTTAAAAAGAAGAATACAGGATCAGGGACATTTTAGAATGCATAAAAGTTATATGTTGATATTGAATTAACGTCATAAGAAGTATTACTTTGAAGATGATTTGGCCGCTTGAAAAATGCTGTAAATTCCCATTATAGTCAATCTTGTACCAGGTACAATTGTTTGTACGAGATGTCGGTCTACAGATAGAAGCATGTTCCTCGGTAGCTCCCCAGTTGGAACATCCTTTGTTTAACAAAAATAATAAATAAACCAACGGTTGATTTTATGCAAGAAATTTCAACTAATAAACCTTGATAGATAACATCAACGAATCAATATTCTTCTTACCTCAGGGTTCTCCTGAAGCTTCAATGTCTGCTGATCAACATACTTGCTTCTATCGGGAACCACGAGCCATGGATCAATGGGGCATGGTGTTTCACCCATCTGTGAAAATTAGGACCAATTAAATTTCATATGATAACAAATTCAAACATATCAGATGTAACTGTAATAATGAGCCAGTGAATGTGAATATGTGATTACTTGTGCTACATGGTCACATGATCTTGGAACAATCGCTCCGCCTAACCCTGGGCGGCACGGAACAATCTTCATATTCTTACAGTTCTTACACACCAAATGCACGTAAGTTGCTTTAGCCTTTGTCCTAGATGCAGCAATTGTGATTCCAGATATCTTAACCAGCTTGGATATATATTGAGCCTGTCATTTAACCGTTTGATTTAATCAGTTACACATGTCAAAAGCACAATTATAGCAAGTAACATGATACAAAATTTAATAAGAGTAAGTTAACAGACCCCAAGAGATCTCATTGATACAGGATCCTCCTCTGACTTCAACAGAATCTGAACCTCCCCTGTTTGTGGCTCTTCCATTTCGCCGGTTTCACCCGCAACTCTGGACTTCAGATTGGCATTAACCTCTGCTGCAGCAGTTTCAAACTAACAACACAACATAAATTACAAAATCAGCTTTAACAAAATGATTAAAATCCAATGTACAAACAACACAGCATAAAACTACGAAATCACAACATTGTTTTGCCCTAATTAAACAAAACATAATGTTAACAAAATCAAATGTACTACCAACAACACAGCATAAAACTACAAAATCACAACAATATTTTGCCCTAATTAAACAATATGTTAACAAAATCAAATGTACTACCAACAACACAGCATAAAACTACAAAATCACAACAATATTTTGCCCTAATTAAACAATATGTTAACAAAAATCAAGTGTACAAACAATACAACATAAAAATAGAATACTATACCAATAAGCTGTCCTAATTAAGCATTAAACAATATGTTAACAAAATCAAATGTACTAACAACACAACATAAAACTATAAATCATAACAATATCTAGCTCTAATTAAACAATAAGTTAGCAAAATCAGAAGAATATTAAACAATATGTAAAATCAAAAGGTAGTGTACCAGAGGTAGGTAATCTGATGGATTTTTGCGAAGCAAATCTCGTAGATCTTGATCTTTGTCATAGGTGAGAAGATCAGATAGATTAACAAGGAGAAACTTAGGGTTTTGAATGAGGCTTTCTCTGTAGGGAAAGACGTTAGGCTCGTTAGGACGAGCAAAGTTACGGATGAACTCCTTGAACTTGCGGAGGACGGTGTGGCGAGTAGCAGCCTGTTCGTGATCGGCGCCGTGAGGGAACTGTGCTTGGTCGCTGTAGTATACGGCACCTTCGTCCCAGCCTGACATCTTCGATCGATCTTAGGGTTTTTTTGGTTTCTCTTCTTTTTCTTTGGAAATGGTGGTGTGTGTGTGCGAGTGCGGCGAGGCTATATCTCACCCTATTTCTCTGGTGTTTTGGCGGGAAGGATATGGCGGGAAAGGAGAGGAGTCATTGGGTGAGGGTGGGTGCACCGCAAACTCTGTGGACATGCCTTTGTCACGGTAAACAAATAAAATAAAGAGTAAGGGGCTCTTTGGCAACATCTAGGGGTGTTCACGATCCGATCCGATCCGATCGAGGGTATGCTCATGCTCGGATTGAATTATAACCGATCCGATCCGAGCGGATCAAATTTGTAAAACCGATCGCAAAAGTGATGCTCATGCTCGGATTGAATTTTTCGAGCGATCGTCGAGCGATCTTCGATCGATCTTCGAGGCGACGAGGCCTGAAACAAGTCCGACGAGGCGACGAATAAAGACATACCGATTGAAGCCTGAAACAAGTCCGACGATTAATTAACAAAAAAACATACCGATTGAAGCCTGAAACGATTAATTAACAAAAAAACATACCGATTGAAGCCTGAAACAAGTCCGACGAGGCGACGAATAAAGACTGGAGCGAACAGAAACAGATATTTAATGATTATTGAAGAATGAATGGATACATATATTTAACGATATGTTGCAGGAACTGAAACAGGAGCGACTAACCTTTTAGGAGACACTTGAGCCGATGATTGTCCGATGAATTGAGTCGGAGACACTTGAGCCGATGATGAATTGAGTTGGAAAAGGAGACTGAGAGTCGACGGAGACACTGAGCAGTTGAGACTTGAGAGCGGCGACTGAATGAGTGAATTGTTATAGGAAATAGATTTAGGGTTAGATTTTTATACTAAATATGGGCTAATATTATTTGGGCTTTTAATTATTTTAGGCTATTATATTTTTTGGGTTTTTAATCTATAAAATATATAATATATATATATATATATATATATATATATATTAAGTATTAATAAAAATAATTCGAGCGAAACCGAGCGATCGTCGAGCGAGCGGAGCCTTGCTCATGCTCGGATTGAATTTGAATCGAACCGATCCGATCGGCTCATTTACAAACTGAGCGGGAATCGAGCGAGCATTTTTCGATCATTTTTCGAGCGATCGTCGAGCGATCTTCGATCATCGAGCAGTTTGGACAGCCCTAGCAACATCTGAACCAATAAGTGCTGAATGAATAAGAGGTCTGAATGGGTAAGAGGGTCTGAATGGGTAAGTGCTGAACCAGTAAAGTGCTGTTTGGTTCCATATTTGAATGACAGTGTAAAATGACATTTTTACCCCTCCCCACAAAATAAACCCATTATAGAATTTTTTCTATAAAACCCTATCATCATCATCATTCATCAGTTTTCATCATCACCCCCCACCCCCTTCCCCTTTCTCTCCCTACCTGCAACACCGCCCGCCATCGCCATCATCATCATCATCTCCGCCACCGATCTGAGTTCTCCGCCACCGCCATCATCATCATCAACATCATCTCCGCCCCCCCCCCCCCCCCACCCCCTTCCCCTTTCTCTCCCTACCTGCAACACCGCCACCGCCATCATCATCATCAACATCATCTCCGCCACCGCCATCATCGTCAATCGCCAGATAACATACCCAGCCAACAATATTAAGGCCTTTCTCTATGAACGAAGCATCGGTGGAGGGAGGAGGCCGGTGGATGGAGGAGCCGGTGGAGATAGAGGGCGGCAGAGTGGTGGAGGGGATCTACAATGGGCAACATGGAAGGTTTTTAATTTTTAACTTATAATCTTACTGTATGTTTTTTTGTTTTTCTTAGGGTGATGTAACAAATTTGTTTGGGTGATGCTGTTTTCCTTCTAGCTGCTTGCTGGATGGATTCATGTGTTTTTTGGTGATTTATTGAATAAAATACCTTGCCAGTTCAAAAAAAATAAGGGGTATGAGGAGAAGGATGATTTCTGAATGAAGAGGGTATTTGGTCAGACTCCTTGTAATGTATGACCGGGTAAGAGGTAAATAAGAGGCTGGGTAAGAGGCATGGGGTATTAAGATGGATGAAACAAACAATATGAAATCTGACTCGGTCAGATTAAGAGGTATTAAGAGCCTACCAAACAGGGCCTAAGTTACTTTTTCTTAGGGATCAAAATATGTTTTCTTTTTCCAAACGGCAACAATATGTTTTTTTTTAACGGCAAGGAATGATATGCTAACTATCGTGACATCAGGCGTTGTGGTTAATGTCAACTGCTCGACTACCGCCAACCCCTTGGCTCTCCCAGATGCGCGGAAACCCGACATCCACCCTCCCGAAGGCACGACAGTGGAACAATCGGTAAAACCTTGCCTCCCATCCAAGACGAACTGACGCCACCCGTATTCGCCATTCACCAGAATGCCGCAGAAAATAATGGGGGAGAGTGGGAGTCGAACATGGGTTACAAGAAAAACCAAATATTTCCCCAACCACTCCACCTCATTGGCAACAACAATATGTTACGAAGGGCTAGCGGGTGACTAGCAAAAAACTTGATACAAACCAAGGAAAAGCAAAGAACAAGAAACCGAGTTATAGACCCTTCATAATTTAAAGACTACAAAGAATGGACATATTTGCCACCCTTGCCAAGTTGCCGATACGTTTCTTGCTCTATCAATTATCCAGTTGAAACTTAGGGGGTGTTTGAGATTCCTTTTCAACTTCTCCTTCATAAAAGCAATAAGTAAGAAATTCTGACTTCTTCTTTTCTCCTTTTTATAACAACCCTCCTAAAACACCCTTAGCGCTCTTAATATACCCCGAATACATATAAACGGTCCCAAATAACATTTATATTAATAAAAATAAAAATAAAAACATGTGGGTTCTTGCGGGCCGCGACCCAGCTCACCTAACGAGTCGTGAGGCGCGACCGAGGGGCAGCAGGTCGGACCCACTTGCGCCACGTGTCTAGGTGCGTGTTGAAGCTACTGTATTGACTCGCCAAGCCTAGGCCATAGCCTAGTGTCCTCGCGGGCCGCGAAGGACTGACCCAAGTGGGTCGCGGGGCGCGAGCCGCCTTATATCCAGCCTATAAAAGGAGGTCGAGGCCTCAGTTCATCATCGCTCAAATTCTTTCTTTCTCTCTGACTTATAGTGCTATAATACTCGGGAATAATACCCCCTAAAAAGCAAAGCTCTGCCTCGTTGTAAGTATTATAACCCCCGATCACGTATTCGTTACCCTACCCGATTGATATAGGGCTCCGTAACGCATGTCAAGGCTCTGCCTGACTCAGTTCGTTGGAGTTCTGTCTCGGTAGTATGGCTAATGTGATTTGGGTTATCTTTGTCACACCCCAACCGATGGCGGAATCATCGGGGCGCGGCACTAGGCGAACCAGCTTGATCAAGAGAATCCATAACAACTATTTAGTGACAATATTTAACAAGTTCATTATCCCATACTAATAAACAATATTTCAACAAACAGTCATAACGGAGTTCACATCTCAAATAAAATCCAATCCGACAACCTAGATTTATTGTGGGTTTCTAGCATTCCTATTCTTTTTGCAGCAAACAGACCATCAACCTGTCAGATACGTTAAAATAAAGTTAATACAATAATGTAAAGGTGAGTACACAAGTTTAGCATATATATAGTATAAAAAGCGTTTACACATAACCAGCATGTAACACGTAACGGGTGAATCAAGTAACTATCAACAATGATACATCCTAACCACATGACTGCGAGTAGAGTATGCGCGACACATGTCCACTGAAGCGAACACGTAAACTAAAGTATGTGACCCTTAGCAACCCCTGAACAAACCGGTGTTGAGTCCAAACTATAATACTATCGTTGCTAAAGGCGGTCGGGTAAGTAATCACTGTATAAGCATAGCAACAAGCATTCAACTAATCTGTATAGCATGCGGGAGCGGTCAGCATTTATAAAAGTGTTAAGCGTTTTGTGTTGTGTTTTTGATAGAGAACGTATGTAACACCCAAAAGTGCGTTAAGCGAAAAAGGGTTCGAGTATACTCACAGTGCGTGCTTAGCAAGTAAACTCGGTCTGGAATGGAGTGGAGAGAGCGCCGGATCAGCCTGCGTACGGGAACAGAAGTGCGTTAAGTCTTCCAATGTGCTGAAACGGTCGAATCAGGGTGTCCAGTGGTGAACATGCTCTTGGTTCGAAGCTGGTGCCTTCGTACGAAGGTGGTGGCTTCGCACAGTTGGCTTGTTCCGTGTTCAAAATCGAGTGTTCTTCGCGTCGTGCTTCGAGAAATCGAGTGCTCATCCCTTCAGCCTTAAGCTACTGATTAAACTTAGATCCAGAGAAGTCTTTGTTCAAGTCACATGTGAGAACTTGGGTTGGGTAGTGTGAAACCAGTGCCTTCGTACGAAGGCAATGCCTTCGTACGAAGCCTGGGCTTCGCACAGAACAGTCCAGTTTTCACAAGTGGCTATTTATTGCGTTCGGAGCTGTGTTTCGTCTGAATCGGATGTGTTTTCGAGTCCTATTCGAGACGGTTTCGGCACCACTTCGCCCTACTATCCAGTGAACGAAATATATGTTGGTTTGGTCCGTTTTTGTGTAAAAATCAAGTTTCAAAGTGGTTTAAAAGGGTTTTTACTTAGATCTAACACTTGGTGAGTGTGGAATCTATAAATTTCTAACTTGGGAAGCCGAAGCTAGGCCCAATACACTCGGTTAAGTGTAGATCCATGACCAAATAAGAAGATTTGATGAAAAAGATGAAGAGTTTTAGGAAAAAGAAGAAGTTAAGTTGAAAAAAAAAAGAAGTTTTGATGAAAAAGAGAAGAGTTTTGATGAAATCGAAGTGAATCTTGTGGAAAATCGAAGTGGAAAACGTTGTGTAATCATATAAATATGATAAATCTTGCTTGAAAACAATCGGACAGAAATTCGGAAAAGTTTCGGATGAGAGGGCAGCAATGAATGAAATGGAGAAGTGAGGGGGTATTTATAGAGTTGGTAACCTTGTGCGAAGGCCCTGTTGGCTTCGTACGAAGCTGGGTGTCTTCATACGAGGGGACCAATTGATGTAAAACTTTTCCGTTTCGCGCGTCGTATGTTCGTTAGGTGTGTTCTTGTCACACCCCAACCGATGGCGGAAACATCGGGGCGCGAAACTGAACGAAACAGATTGTCCAAGAGATTCCATAACAACTATAATTACCCGTTATTTAAGCATCACGTCTCATACCATGACATAACAAGTAATACGGTTATTACAGATAAGTAGTTCTCAAAGACAAATATAAGTTGTTCCGACAACTCAGATTTAAATTGTTTGTTTATAGACTCATCCTACTTGAATTCCACATAGCAAGTGATGCGTGTGTAGCGTGATATATTTTTATTGATATTTTAACCCCTTTTTAACACTTTAGTCAAGTTTTAAATTTATAAAACACGATATTCTACTAACACTAAACACACATATGGGCAAGTGCACCCATTGTGAGCGTAGTATAGCGTTGGTAAGATACCGAGGTCGTCCCAGGACACAAGAGCTTTTAGTACCGATTTATCCTCAACGTCTAATCAAATCAAAAGTTTTAGAAAATGTTTTAAACATGAAAAATAAAAACTAAAAAAATGCTGAAAATAAAAATAAAAATAAAATAGATAGACAAGATGAATCACTTGGATCCGACTCGCCTTTAATGTAACCTTTGATGATTTCCGCACTTTTGCACTTTTTAAGAGATTATCTTAGTTATAGTAGTAGACCCCTCTTTTGAAGGTGACGTTACGCTCAACCCAGTAGTTTGAGTCAGCAAGGATACAATCCTAAAGGGTCGGAATATTGAAAGATAATTAATTAAGTTATTAATGCGTAGTGTGGTAGGCCCCTCCTTTGAAGGTGACGTTACCCTCGGCTAAGTGGTTTGAGTCAACAGGGATACAATCCCAAGTAGCCGGGTTAATGTATTAATAGTAGTTTACATATGAGGGGATCAAGCCATTCGCACCCCTGCCATCCAATGGGTATTGAAGGAGGTCCTAGTAAGCTTGACCCAGGTCCCTGCAGGATCTATACAATGAACAAGGCAAGAACTTTACCAAACCATTCCTTTAACCCCCGACCAGGTAGCCAACATATCTCTATATAGACCGTAGAGATATGAATGGTGTAAATCTTTTATTTTATATAGGCAGTAAAATAACGCCAAGACACCATGGAAAATGATAAGGAAGTTTCACCTTCAACATAAGAAACTAGTTATTAAAGTCATTAATACAAAACCAAATAAAAAGTGCGAAAAGATTAAAAATCAAAAGTATTACACTAAATGCTTGTCTTCACCAAGTGATGTAAGAGACTTAGCAAACATGGCCTTTGATTGTCAAGAACTCTTACTATCAATCTTGGATCCCGAGACTACTACACACACTCTAAGATGGATGATGGATGATGGTGGTGGATGTGGGTGTTGTGATGGTGGTGGAGTGTGGGTGAAGTGGGAGAGAGGTGGTATGCCAAGGGATGCCTTTGAAGTGAATCAAGCACCCCTATTTATAGCCTGCACAGAAGCCCGGACACGACCCCATGTCCATTGGGCACGGCCCCGTGTTCATCATCTTTCTCTTTCTTCATTAATTACAATTTGTCTGCATTAGCTCCACACGCCCCCGTGTTCGCTGGGCACGGCCCCGTGTGCAGAAGCGTATCTGTACTATTAAGATTTGCTGGATTCTGCAAATCTTAGCGTTGACCACGGCCCGTGTTGAGCTTGGCACGCCCCCATGCTGGGAATAGAAACTTTGATGGCTTTGTCTTTTCTGCAGGTATCTGGCCACGCCCCCGTGTCCGCTGAGCACGGGGCCGTAGTCAACCTTCTGTTCTTTGTTTTTGCTTGGGAAGATGTTGTCGAGGGGTCGGGCATGCCATGTTTATTCCTTTTCTTTGTATTTATGTTAGATTTGGCTGCATATTTGTTCCTTTTGTTCAATTACGCTCATTTAGTCCTGAAAATACAAAAGGAAGACAAAAGCACACTTTTTCCAACATTAGTACTAAAAAGGGTTAGTTTTATGCCTCATTTGATGTAATTTATATGTTGCATTTTACACACATCAGCAAGCATCCTAGCATCTCAAACACCTGTCACATACGTTAAAATAGAGGTCAATACACATAGTGTAAAGGTGAGCATACAAGTTTAATAGTATAATAGTGGTGAAAGCGAGTTTTATGCATAAACAGCATGTAACATGTATAATGTGAAGCAAGTAGGTTATCGACAATGAAATATGCACAGACTTGACTGCGAGTTGTAGAATGCGCAACACATGTCACCACTGCGACATGTGAGAAACGATATTAACAACCCCTGTCCATGACAGGTGCTGAGTCCAAACTATAGTACTATCGTTGCTAAGGTGTCAGGCAACAATCACTCTGTAAACATAACATACAAGCATTCATTGAGTAACACGTATAACATGCAATAACGGTTAGCGTATAAAAGTGTTTGCGTTGTGTGATCGATGTGATTTAGCATAAGTAACGTATGTGACACCCAAAAGTGCTTAAAGCAAAAAGGGATCGAGTATACTCACAGAAAGTGCTTAACAATTAAACATCGTCTTGGATTGAAGGGAGCGCTGGAGAGTTAGCCAGATTACAGAACGATGGCATAAGCGAAGAACAGTGCGTTAAACGGTGCGAGTGACAGAGTGACGAAAGGTTATCCGATCGGATGGCTGACGTGACCGTGTCGTCCCGATCAGTCAAAAACCCAATTAAACCTAGGTTGCTAGGTAAGTTGGGTATCGTATCCACGAAGAGTATGTGGTCAGTATTGCACGACCCGTTCGACTAGTTAGACTATTTACAAATAATGTACAAAGTGATTATGAAGATTGCTATTTTTATTTATTTGTTTGGTTTTTTAAAATAAATCGGAATGAACCTACAAATTGATGTTATCGAAATCAATTAAATATTAACTAAAATTGTAAACTAAACTAAAAAGTTGAAACAATAAATTAGAATACGAATCACACCCGGTTCGATAATTGCAAGACCTAGGGTTTCTACAAGTTTTTAGATTCAACTCAATTGCATACGATTAGCGGATTTAGTGTACCGTGACTTAGGTGCCAATAACTATCATGTTGGTGCATGTTTGTGACAACAACTTAGATTTGGTCTTTGGATATCTTGTAATTAGATAAATGATAAACAGTTAGCGGGTTTAGCTTTGTATTAGTGAGATAATAGAGTTTGGGCTAAACAAAACGCACATTGGGTAATGGGGGACGATTTGGGCCTAGCCCATGTAGCAAACCCAGCCTAATGTTGCAACCTTGTGTTATATAAACAAGGTTAGTCTTTAGGGTTTAGGTTAATCAGCCAAAACAGTTGCTAGAGAGAAATTTCGTGAGAGACTTGTCTTGGACGAAATTTGGAGAGTTGGTTAGAGTTTGATTGATTGTAATTCTTGTAATCGATAATCAATAGAAACCCAGTTAGAAAGTGAATTGTTGTTTCTGTTCTTCTACTTGTTTCTGTGATATTCTGATCAAGAGGATTCCGCACTCTTGATTGGATTGACAATTCTGTTGAAGATCCATACATCAAGGGGACCTACAATTGGTAGCAGAGCATTAGGCTCTTGAAGGCTCGGTTCAGAATTGTTCTTGGAGAAACAGGGAGAATTTCGAAATTTTTGAAACCTGAAATTAGGGTTTCGAAATTTTTGAGTTCTGATAATCTTTCTGCGATTTTGTTTGTGTTTGATCAGTTTGTTTGTTTAGTTTTGCTGATTTGCAGGTTTTCGGGACGATTTCTGTTGGATTTTGACGAGTATTTAGCTGGAATTCGAAGACTGTTCTTCGTGTTCATCATATTGTTTTCGAAAATTTACTGATATTTTGCCTTGTGATTTTGCAGGAAAGTGTTGGTGAAATCTGGAAAATCTTCAGAATTTTGAAAAGATTAAGTTTCCTGATTTACTGGTTCAGCGAATTTAACAGTACAGCGAAATTGTTTGACCCGGCGAAGTTAAAATCCAAAGGCGACTTTGGTAACCGTATAATTTTCCACAGCGAAATTATCACGGTTTTCGGCGAATTTACTGGTCGTCATAATAGCAAAAATAGACAGCGAAATTAAGCAGCGTACTTGACCAGCGAATTTGACCTACCAGCAAAATTAAATAACAGATCAGCGAAATTAACCAGTTGACCAGCGAAATTATTCTGATACTCAGCGAAATTAGCTCAGCAAATTTAAAAACCAACGAAATTAAGAGGTGGAAAATTTCTTGGCAAGCGTCAATAAAATTTGAGTATTTTGCAAATAGAAAGTGATCCGTAGCTCGTTTGACTAAACCGTCTGCACCGTCGAATTCCTTGGATTTTTAGGGTAAAAAAAAGACTCTGGAAAATCCCAAATTCGGTTTTCGACATTAGATATAATTGGATTCGTCTTTTCGAGACGATTCTAACGGTTTAATTTAATAACCACTGTTTTCGGAGATATTTTGTACGGTTTTACCAGTCTGTTGCATTAAAATGTCGAACATGACGAATTTGAATGCACCTAAGATGATGAAGGTACAGAATTATCTTACATGGAAGGACAGCTTCAAATCCTTCATTGAATCTCAGGATGCACGCATGTGAATTTGTATACCTTCACAAAGTACACTAATTCAATGGATAAAGATGTCCTTACCTGATAGCATCAAGCATACCTTCACAAAGTACACTAATTCAATGGATATATGGGATGCATTACAAAAGCGATATCAGGGGAATGAGAGTGCCACTCAGGCATTCATGGCAGAGATAGTGCCAGTTGATGAGGCTGAAACTACTGTGAGTGATGTTGAATCTCAAGTGGAAAATGCTGAAGCTAAAGTGGAGAATGCTGAAGCAAAAGTGGATGCTGAAGTAGAGATGGAGAGTAAAGCTGAACATGTTGTTGCTGATGAAAATACAGAAGTTCATGAGGAAAAGGTACAATCTAATTCTGTGTGTTTAAGATGTCGTGAACTACAGGGTGAGGTTGACAGGTTGAGAACACAAAACCAAAGTCTGGTAAGTGAGACGTCTAACATAAAAGAAGCAAACTTTTTTTGCTAAAAGAAATGAATCTACATACTTGAAGAAGATAAGAGGTTATGAAAGTGAAATTGAAGCTTTAACATGCAAGTTAAATGAAAAACTTCAAGTAATAGATTTAGCTCATGACATGATAGCTGAGAAAACAAAAGAGATTTCAGAAAAATACAAAGAGTTCTCAGATGCACAACTCAAAATTGTTGAACTTGAAAAGAAATTGAGTCAATTCAGAGATTCGTCTTTTGTAATGAAACACATGATGGGTGGGTTAAAGAAGAGTAATGACAAGACCTGTGTGGGCTTCCAGGGCTTTAATGAAGTTCCACCTCCTCTTAGTCATGACTATTCATTCCTGCCTAGTGAAGATGAGCTAGCAGACTTTATGACATCCGCACCAAGTAGTTTCGCATCCACATCATGTCACGGCCCCCGACCCGGTTTGACCCGTTTCAGGAGCCGCGGGACAGAAATCCCATGGTATTTAATTAACAGCGGAAGTTTCATCAGGATCTTTTTAAAACTGAAATATTTCCCGTTTATTTTATTTCACAATTCGGGATAAAACCCGGTAATTTACAATATTGAGATTTCACGAAGAAATCTTTTATTTTACAAAACATGTTTCTTTATTTTATACTGAGCCACTTCCTTAAGCTGATAGTGCTTCACGGCACTTTTTCCTGGATCACAACAGATCACCTGAAACATGTTTAAAAAAGGTTTTGTCAGCGGGAAATACTAAGTGAATCATTCTATTTACATAAAACGACCTGTTTGTTATAATTTACAGTATTAAGAGTGATTACAATGTCTCTATCTTTTGAATTAACTGATCCAGTTGTCACTTGACCGAACTTGTGACTGTGGACATATCACTTGTTGGGTCCGTTCACCCACAAATGATAAATAATTAGTAGCTATGTGCACATCCCCCCACATACTGGCAGTAATTTCAGATTACATAGACTTAATCCCTGTTATTATAACCTTTGAAAATAAACATACTTTTGGAAATAGATTTGATAAAAAGAGAATGACTCACATTGCAGATTTAACAGAGCTTATCCTACTGATTAGCCTTGATAACCTAGTTTAAATAATCAGGCACACAAACTAGGTTAGTAACTTAATACAGCATTTACGATAACTCACGAGATTAAAACCTTCACAACGAATGACAAAGTGTGATACTTAAACATCCATCGATTTAACGACAAATGACAAAGCATAAACCCTAATGTGGGCAGCACTTAAACATCCATTGGATAGTTTAATCGATCGGACATTGAATCGTAGCAGCGATCGAGTTATTACCCTGAATTGTGGCAGCACTTCGTGATCAGTGTGTGTTTTTGTAGTGATTATACTATAACTCAGCGTACAATTCGAATTTGAACGTCGAACGAACACTCAGTTGCATGAAACAGAAGCTACTATTTATACTTGAAAAATGCCCCCCTCGCGCCACGCGAAAGGTTCCCTTGCGCGCGTCGCGTGGCGCGAGAGACCCTAGTCTATCATAGGCTTGATTTGTGTCCCAGTAGCTTAGCTGAGTTGGCCGTTTGATCAATTTCGCAATACACGTAAAACTGTGTGGATATTACCGAGTAGGGTTTACCCCCCCTGAGTTTTAGGGGCCCTAATCCTGATTCCAATTGTTCTGAAATTTTTAGGGATTATACAGAATCACTTGGGTTTCTCAATTAGGGTTTCCTATTGGACAATTTGATTAAATAAATATAACTTTTGATGAGAGTTGTTACATTCTACCCACCTTAATAAAAATATCGTCCTCGAGATTTATTGGAATAAGTGAGGATACTTTCGCTTCATTTCCGATTCCAACTCCCAAGTATATTCAGCTCCTCTCTTTGAATCCCATCTTACTTTGACTAAAACTAGTCGTTTGTGTTTGAGAAACTTGATCTTTCGATCCTCAATTTGAAGAGGTTTCTCAACAAATTTCAACTTTTCGTTTACCTTTATATCTCGAAGAGGTACTACCAGTGATTCATCTGATAAGCATTTCTTGAGATTGGATACATGAAATACATCATGTACTCCTGTTAATTCTTCTGGTAGTTGTAAACGATAAGCAACTGGTCCTATCCGTTGGATCACTGAAAATGGTCCTACGTACCTTGGACTTAGCTTTCCTTTCTTTCCGAATCTAACTACTCCTTTCCAAGGAGAAACTTTTAATAGTACTTTATCTCCAATTTGGAATTCTAACGGCTTGCATCTATTATCTGCATAACTTTTCTGGCGATCTCGAGCCGTCTTCAGTCTTTCCTTGATTTGAGTAATCTTATCAGTCGTTTCTTGCACTATTTCAGGACCTGGTAATTGACTTTCTCCTATTTCTGCCCAACAAACTGGAGTTCTGTACTTTCTTCCATATAGTGCTTCAAATGGGGCGGTTTCAATACTTGAATGATAGCTATTGTTATAGGAGAATTCAATTAATGGTAAATGATCATCCCAATTTCCACCAAAATCTATTACACATGCTCTGAGCATGTCTTCTAGAGTTTGGATCGTCCTTTCACTTTGTCCGTCTGTTTGGGGATGATATGCAGTGCTCAGATTTAATCGAGTTCCCATAGCTTGCTGGAAACTTTTCCAGAAATGAGAAGTAAAACGACTATCCCTATCCGAAACAATGGAGAGTGGAACTCCATGTAAGGATACAACTTCATCTACATACAATTTTGCCAACCTTTCCATACTAAAGGTTTCTTTCATTGGTAGAAAGTGGGCTGATTTGGTTAATCGATCCACAATTACCCAAATTGCATCATTACCTTTTCTGGTTTTGGGTAACTTAGTAACAAAATCCATTGTTATAAGTTCCCATTTCCATACAGGCATTTCTAATTGTTGTAGTAAACCTGAGGGTTTCTGATGTTCTGCCTTAACTTGTGAACAAGTGAGACATTTAGAAACAGATCGTGCTATATCCTTTTTCATTCCTATCCACCAAAAGTTCTTTCTTAAATCTTGGTACATCTTATTGTTTCCTGAGTGCATAGTATACCTAGATTTATGAGCTTCCTCTAAAATCTTAGGTCTTAAATCTCCATGCTTAGGTACCCAAATTCTACTTTTGTGGAATCTCCAAACTCCATCTACTCCTTGTTCTAATTCCTTGATTCGTCCTTTCATTCCTTCAGCATCATCCTTGATTGCTGTAGCTTGAACATTCTTCAATTGTTCCATTAAATCTATTTGTAGATTTAATCTGGGAGCACGAACCCGTCGTTGTTTCTCATAATACTTACGACTTAAGGCATCTGCAACTACATTTGCCTTTCCTTCGTGATACTAAATATCACAGTCGTAGTCACTTAGGATTTCCATCCATCTTCTTTGTCTCATGTTTAACTCTTTTTGCCCAAATATATATCTTAAACTTTTGTGGTCTGTGTAGACAGTAAATTTACTTCCGTAAAGATAATGTCTCCAAATCTTAAGGGCAAAAATTACGGCTCCTAATTCTAAATCGTGAGTCGTATAATTTTCTTCGTGCTTTTTCAATTGCCTTGAAGCATATGCAATCACCTTTTTGCATTGCATAAGCACACATCCATATCCTAGTTTTGAAGCATCACAATATACCTCAAAATCTTCAGTTCCTTCTGGTAAGGCTAAGATTGGTGCATTTGTTAATTTCTGCTTTAATATTCTAAAGGCTTCTTCTTGCTTTGGTCCCCATTCAAACTTAACCGCTTTACAGGTTAGCTTAGTTAATGGTACGGCTATTTTGGAAAAATCCTTAATAAACCGTCTATAATACCCAGCTAAACCTATAAAACTTCTAATTTCCATTGCTGTTTGTGGAACCTTCCATTTGGTAATTGTCTCTATCTTAGCAGGATCTACATGAATACCTTCGTGATTCACCATGTGTCCTAAGAATTGCACTTCTTGCAACCAAAATTCACACTTCGAGAATTTGGCATAAAGCTTTTCTTTTCTTAACAAAGTTAAGAGTGCATGAAGGTGTTCACAATGCTCTGTCTGACTTTTGGAATAAATAAGTATATCGTCTATGAAGACAATTACAAATTTATCCAAATATGGTTTACAGATCCTATTCATCATGTCCATGAATGCAGCAGGTGCATTTGTTAACCCAAAGGGCATGATTGTAAACTCATAATGACCATACCTAGTTCTGAAAGCAGTTTTAGGTATGTCTTCTTCTTATACCTTCAATTGATGATATCCGGAGCGTAAATCTATTTTAGAAAAATATCTAGCTCCTTGAAGTTGATCAAACAGATCATCAATCCTAGGTAATGGATATCGATTCTTAATTGTAACCTTATTCAGTTCTCTATAATCGATACACATTCTCATTGAACCATCCTTTTTCTTTACAAACAATACTGGCGCTCCCTAAGGGGATGAGCTAGGTTGTATGAATCCTTTACTTAGTAATTCATCTAATTGCGTTTTTAGTTCTAACATTTTTGTGGGTGCTAACCGATAAGGTGCCTTGGCTATTGGTGTAGTTCCTGAAATTAGATGAATCCTAAATTCTACTTCCCTATCTGGGGGTAATCCTGGTAACTCTTCTGGAAATACATCCGGATATTCTGAGACTACTGGTATTTCCTTAAGATCTTTTCCCTTAGTACTAATGATTACCGAAATCATATACACTATTCCTTGTTTTCGTTCATAATTAGCAACTTTCATTACTGATATGAACTTCATGGGCTTACGTGGTTTATCTCCTGTAATCCTAATCACTTCTCCGGTGGTTGATTGAATTTCTATGGAATTCTGATTACAAAGGATTCTAGCATGGTTGGCTACTAACCAATCCATTCTTAATACAACATCAAATTCAGCTAAATTCATCGGCAATAGTTTTGCAGAGAATTTATGTCCTAAAAGTTCTATGTTTTCTTCTTGCAAAACTTTATCTATTTTAACTGAATTTCCGTCTGCCGTTTCAACTGTAAAAATCTGCCTAATATTGGTTAAAGGTAATTTAAGAGCTTGGCAGAATGAAGTATTTATAAAACTTTGGTTCGCACCAGAGTCAAATAATACTTTGGCGTAAATGTTGTGAACTAAGAACGTACCCGCTATCACATCTGGGATGAGTTCTGCTTCTTGAGTGGTTAGCTGAAATGCCCTAGCATTCTTCTTAATATTTCCGTCGGTCGCCTTAGTTTTGTTGTCTGCTGGTTTGATTAATTTAGGACATTCTGTTTTGAAATGTCCTGCCTCTCCACAATTGTAACAAATTATGGATTTCTTCCTGCAATTTTCTTCACGATGCCCTACAGTTTTGCAAAAATTGCAATATACTTTGCATTTTCCAAAATGTTTCTTTTTGCAATTTTGACAGAACGGCAAGGTTGAAGATTGCCCTGTTCCCTTTCTTTTGAAGATGTTATTATTACCCGTACGAAATCCTTGGGTAATTTTATGAGCCAGTTCCTTCTTTCTGTTTTCATCTTGTGTGCGTACCAATTCATCGGTTAGGGTATTAGCTAATTCCACAGCATCGTCAATAGTGCGAGGTCTCGCAGCTTTAACGATATTGCGGATTTCACTAATCAGTCCCCAAATGTAGCGAGAAATGAGTACTGGTTCTGGCGAAGCCAGTGTTGGTACCACTCTAGCATATTCAAAGAATGTCGAACTATAGCTGCGACAATCTACACCCATCATCCGATGATTTAGGAACTTATTTATCATTTGTTCCTTTTCATACTCGGGACAGAATTTTCTTTCTACAAAACCCTTAAATTCTTCCCAATTCATGGCATAAGCTATCATTCTTCCTTTTGATTGTAACACAGTGTTCCACCATTCAAGTGCTCCTTCCTTGAAGAGATTTGATGCGTACATGACCTGATCATCTTTAGCACATTTACTTATTGCAATTACTGCTTCAGTTTTTTCTAACCAACGCAGTGATGCAGTTGCTCCTTCATTGCCTGCAAATTCAGTGGGTTTACAAGCAAGAAATTCTTTGAAAGTGCAACCAGGCGTTGCAGTTTTCATTTTCTTTGGTAATGGAGCTTGATGTGGTTCCCCATTACGATTAACATGATCATTGCCTCCGTTTACACTATTACTGGAGTTATCTTCATAAATACGTTTACTAGGAACGATTTGTTGCGGTTCGATTGGATTCTTTACAGCTGTCACACCCCTTTCTGCGGCGGAAGCACGAGGTGTGATCATGAAAGGTTCTCATTGCATACGAAAGGTAAACATACTACATGCTCATAAATTAGTTTCAAAATGCCAAACATTACATAACCGAAAACATGTTTTGAGTGGTTACATCACAAGACAACATTTTGTCTGATAAGTTTACAACTTTATTCAAAGATAAACAAAGCGACATCCAAGAGCATGAGTAAAACCGCGCGCACATCCATCCTAGTTACCTGAAATACATGTGAGTTTTTGGAAAAAACGTCAACATAAAGTTGGTGTGAATTCATGCAGTTTTGTGTTGAACACGTTTGTATACTTTGTATGAAAACATAACGAGTATCTTGTGAAAATAAAGTATTCTTGTAGTGTAAACCGAATAAAGTATTCTTGTGGTATAAACCAAATAAGGTATTCTTGTGTAAATAAAGTATTCTTGTGGTATAAACCAAATAAGGTATTCTTGTGTAAATAAAGTATTCTTGTGGTATAACCCAAATAATGTATTCTTGTGTAAATAAAGTATTCTTGTGGTGTAAACCAAATAAAGTATTCTTGTTTAGTTAATGGGTTGCAAGGCCATTAACGTGTGGCACTACATAGGAAGTCACCAAACCATAGGCATTTTTCTAGTTGTCGATTCACGACGGAGACACAAAAACACTCCTCGGTACTAGTGGTCACCAAGAGTGGGGCTGCCCGAGTACCCGTTAGATCTAACCTTTTGTTCTGCGGTCTAAGTATGTACACGATTAATGGTGCTTATGGTACCCTATTCGTGACACTATTTCTCGTTTATGATACCAAGTATCAATTCTCGTTTATTACATCAAGTATCAATTCTCGTTTATTATATCAAGTATCAATTCTCGTTTATTATATCCAGTATCAATTCTCGTTTATTATATCACGTAACATGTATTTCACCCCCGAAGTTATAAAACTGAAAACAGTTAAGAGAAAAGGGGGAGCATGAACTCACAACTTTGCGTTCCTTGCGTCGTAAACTTCACCGGATTCGTTTATATAGCGTCGTGACCTAAACGTGTTTTATTATCGTTAGTCACTAGACTTGTATCGTACAAGTACAAGTCGCTGTCTTTTAGGTATATGTTTTCTAGTGTTAAAAATAATTTATATTTTAACTATGTGCCTTACTTATTTTATTTACTCAAAAATAAATATAAGTTTCTTGTATTTTGCACTTTGCACCCGAGTTATGTATCTTGTATGTTGTATGTGTATTTTTGTTACTAAAATTATGGCGAGGTTTGTATTTGAAAATCATAGTTTAGAACACACTAGCAAACATTTGTTTAGAAAATATTTACTAAGTGTTAGGATTTTCATAAAATTTCGCCATAGTCTCCTTTGTAAACGGAGGTGTCCATGCTAAGCAGCATATCATTTTCTTTTCGAAATCAAACCATGATCATCAACAATCAACCCTTACGTTTTAATACGCAAAATACTATCCTTGTCGTTTCAGTTTCACTATGTGAAAACTGGACTGTTTTCGGACGAGTAAATAAAATACTTAACTTATTCCAAAAATTCCCAAATTTTTGCGGAACGTCTTAATCGACCCACAATTTATTGTGTAAAAATATCAGGGTCTAGTTCATTATCAGTAATTTATAGAAAATCGTGTACCAAACTGTGATCAGATTTGTTACATTCTGATCACAGTTTACGGA